>VYZT01017476.1:0-55813 GCA_013400735.1 Pomatostomus ruficeps | reverse complement strand
AGGGAGGAAGGAATAGGAAAAACTGGGAGGAAACAACAAAAAACTCTTTAGCTCTGTCTCTCACGCCAGGTTGTCTTTCTTCTCCTAGCAAGGTTGGTATTGGTGAACCAGGATTACTGCCTCTTCATGTTTCTTTTCCAGCAAAACGTTCTGAGTCATTTTGTGCTGATATTTGTAGCACCTTTTCAAATTTAACATGGACATAACACTAAATAACATATTTTCTCTGTGTAGGAAATTAAAGCCAGAGGACTCAAGTTCTTTCTTTGTGAAAAAATGTAACATTTTTATTTTTCAGCTTGGTTTTGCTTTAATCATCTTCTAAAATGCTTAGCATTCTTTTTCCTATTGAAGAAGAAACTGGCTTAAAAAGGATAAGACAGTTTTTATGGAAAGATTTTACTGGTTTAATGACATGTCAGTGAGTTTCAGATGAGTAGTCTTTAATCTTTAGATGCATTTGTACAGTGATAAACTCTTTCAAAATGATAGGAAGCTCATTACTTAGAACTGAATTTTGGTTTTGGTTGTCACAACTAAATCTGTAGAGCTGATACCTTTTCACACTGGTTGTAACTTGCCCCATTGAAAAGAGAAGTCACTGTCTGGTAATGCTGTGTCTTGGTATTACATCTTCACTGTTGAAGAAAAATCATGATGACAGCTTATAGACTTTTTCGAGATGAAAGGTGTATATGCTTTTTTTTTTAATAGTTTCTAAATTTTTAACAAAAATGGGAAAGCGAGTTTTTGTTATTTCATAAAATTGCGCATAAGCCCCTCTTGCAGCATCAGGCACATCTTTAGTACAGCAGACGTTGCAAGGCCAGTGATAAAATCGAGGGAGCTTTTTCACAGTGAAGGGTGACATGCAGCGTTGCTTCCCCCACACACCCTCCTCTCTCAGGTGTGTGGTTGTTTGTGAGCATGGTGCAAATAGCATCAGGGCTGTCCTTTGCAAATTAGGAAGTGGCTTTCATTAGTTTGCCTGATGGATTTAATTTTACTAAGTTCAGTCCTAATGGAATTTCTTTGCTTCAGTTTGGGGGTAGCCTTCAAATGTATGCATAGGATTGTCTCTGCAGTAGAAAAAGAATAAGGGAAAATCTTTGGAGGGCCAAGCTTCCTGCAGTTTATAATCCTATTTTTGCAGGGCTCCTGAGCTTGGTGCAAATTGGGTCAAGAGTTGCAGCCCTTGCCCACGTCATTTTTCGTTTGGGTTTTCCCAGATATGTTTATTTCCTAGTGAAGCAAATCTTCTATTGAAGGAGTAATTCCTCATATTCTGCTGCTTTCTGCTGGCTGAAGATCTGGTCTTTGGGGTGCACTATTCCCATTGTAAGAATTCCTGAGAGTGTCTTGTCTTCCCTGGATGGTATCCCAAACTGATTGAAATTACTGGTGCTCCACTGGAAACACATCAAATGTTACCAGGTTATTTCTTCCCTCTTTACTCTCTTTTGGGAATATAAACTGCTGGTGGTGCTTATGGTACGACACTGAGCTACTTGATTAACAGCAAGCCAAGGGTAAAGGCTAATAATCTGCTTTCTTTACTGATCTGAATGGAACAAGCAGCTGAGGATAAAGGTGGTAGGTGAAATTATGAGAATATTTTTCTTACATAAGGCCTATTTATTCAGTTGCCTATGTAGCTTCAAGGCAGAAATACAGAAATACCATTCTCCTCAAGGACAGGTGTTGAGCAAGCAGAAGAGATGGTGGGGAAAAAATGGTATGTGCTCCCCTGGAGGCACATGTGTCAAATACAAAACATAAGTCAAAGGGAATGGTATATAAAGCTTCATTTCATACCTGTCTTGATAAATGGCTGACTGTAAGTGTACGACAAATTTCAATGGGTCAGTGAACTGGTGATAGGACTGAAAGTTTCCTTTAGAAATAACTTACGGGGATTCTTTGCTAGAACAAATGAATCCATACTATTTCTCTAGTATGTTTTGGAGATAGTGGCATGCAGGTGAGAGAAGTATGGGAGCAATGTCCAGCTTTGGGGCAAAATTCAGGTCTCTAAACCCCTTCTTTGTCGAGGGTAAGGACAGATTGGTTTGCTGTTGGTGAGTGAAAAGATCAGTGGACTAAAATTTGGGAATGCAATGCTGAAAAAGCAGAAATGTGTAAGTGGGACAGATGCTTTTTTTACTGCACGTTTGCACTCAGAAATGAAGTGGGGTTTTTTGTAGGAAAGGAGTACCCGAGAGTGGAGAAATAATTTTCAAGCTTTTGAGTGCTTCTGAAATTAAGTCTCTAAGCCAATGCTCTCTAGTGCTCCCAGATACCTCTTCAAGTGTTTGAATCCCTTGTTAAGACTTTCAGGGATGACTCTTGCCCACAGAGTTTGGGCATCTGTAGTTCTGTATCTGTAGGATATTATTTGTGTAACATTAACAAGCTGTGGAAAAATACCCAGAAATACTGAAAACCCAAGTTTTCAGTCTAAAAGATTTTTGTTAGAGTCTGAAATTCTGAGAACTCAAAATATGTTTCCTCCAGCTTTCACTGTTGGATTATTACAGCTGATGAAAGAACACATTTCTCTGCAGTGTATTGAGAGGAATGGACCATTTTTCTGGGCTACACACTTCAGGAAGGGTGGTTAGTTTTGTTGGCAAGCACTAATGGAAATTTTTCTCAAGTTATAGGAATTTGAAAATGACAGTCAGTACATTGTTTTTCATTTTTAACAAGCTTAATAACAGGTATATGGCAAAACCATATACCAAGGGAGTTTGGGATGTGTGGGTAAGTTCTGGGGTTAAGATGATACCCGATGAAGAAATCCTCCTTGCTCCCATGTGTTGGTATGCTTTTGTTTCATGTAAGGGAGTTTTGGGGATTTTTTATATATCAAAGGTACTCTCACTAGAGGGAATGACCAAACCAGTGCTCTTTTCTTATAATGTCTGATGTCTAAAGGACATCTGCTTCCACAGGATGATTTTAATCATCACTGCTGAACCTGGATGACAGCACTGGTCAGATGTTATAAAAAATGGTCAGTGGGTTGGGGGTTGCAGTTTTGGTAATGGGCTTCTACTCAGTAGCCTTTTGTCCTTTGTTTTTTGCCCTGTGCTGAGAGGGGAAGTCAGAACTGACTTGGCTTTTTCACTCCCAAAACACAACATGGAAATCCCAAACTTAGGTAGTTTATATATAGAAAAATAAGAATATCTCCTCCTACATCTCACTTGACAGTGAATGAGGGGGAGAAGGAGGAAAAGTGAAGTTCACCAGTCACTTGGGTTGTGCCTTTCCTATGCATTCTGCCAAAGCCTTGAGGTTATAGGCAGAAGGCAGCTTAGGTTCTTTATCCTTCAGATAATAGGATCTTAGTCACACATTGTAGTGGGTTAATAAGATTTTTGTGTGTTGGCTTGTAATATGCTTTGACTTTCCCCTTCCTTCGAGGTAGCTTCTTGATAAAATGTGTGCCAGGGGAAAGAGGAGATGTGAAGTGCAAGTTACTGTCCTGCCCCTTACCTTTGAGATGAACCCTCTGCAGCAGACAGACATGTGTCTTTCTTTTTATTTTATAAGTAGGAGGCAGCTAACATACTTAAAAACTATAGCAAAGGAAATACAAGACTCAACTTTGAAGGGGAGGGAAAGATGTAGAGAGCAATAAAGGCCTTGATATTTATTTTTTTTTAACTTGAGGGGACTGTCATTTTGGCCACAGTCATGCTAAATGTGTTGTCTTACATATATTAGATATAATAGTATGTCTGATAACAAGATGGAATAATTAATTTCTGTTGGACATACACTGATATAATACCCACAATTTCAGTTTTTCTGTGGGAATATAACCATGCTTGAAGGTTTTTGTGGTCTCCTTCCTCAGGAAGTTTGCATCAGTGCTGCAGGTCAGTAGATGTTCTCTGTTTCCCAAAGTGTTGTTTTGCCAAAACAAATTTGATGGGGATCCCAGGTGGGAATGCAGCAACAGATGGGAGCAGCTTTCCAAGGTGCAAACCCCTTACACTGTTGTTATATTGATGCCTGGGCTTGTTACGACTCCTGCCCTGGCTGCCTGTCAGAGTTGATGACCCCCATTGGAGCTCTTTCATCCTAAGCTGGTGGCTGTAAATTGGATGAGGGTAGTCTGAAGTGAAAACGAAACAACCTGTAATTCATATTTTGATGACAGGGTTTTGTGTGTCTGTTTGGCTTGTTTGTTTTTATCCCCCAAAAGAACTCGGGGAAGGATCTTACTTTGAATAGATCTTACTTCGTTTAACAAGTTGTTTTGACTAAATCCTCTTCTCTTTGCTAAAATGCAACAGTTTTCATTCTGACAGCATCAACCTGTTTCATAGAATATAGAACCCCAGTGAGAATAGACCTTTAACTGCAATTTATATCCCGAGTCTGAAATGTGCACTTTATGTCTGTTATGATCCCTGGGTGCCTGTTATGGGATTACTTACATCTTACCACCCTAAGTTTCTTTCCATAAACAAATGAAACCTGAGTCTGAGGTTCAAGGAATATGCTCAGATGAAGCACGGTTTAGCAGCTCCTTGGGGAGGAAGAGATAGGGTAGGAAAGTGAAGAATTGATGATCTATTAACTGTTTAAATTTCCCACCTTGAATTATTGACAACATGTGACATTACAACTTTACAAAATGCTGTCTATTAACAGCTTGGAAAATATGACCTTTGCATTACAATTGGCCTCAAGATGCCTGCCAGCTTCATACAAACAGCTGCTGATGGCATATTTTGTTGCAGCTGGAGTGGGTGGAAGAATGCAGGGAACTGAGGAACTTTTCTTGTCTAATCAGGCATATATTATAATTTGTCAAATGACAAAATGTACTCCGTGATGGTTGGAATATCTTTCTTTGAGACTGGGCTCACTTCTCTGCAGTTTTGGAGTGATCTGATTTTCAGTAATAAAGACATCTAATTATTTAGTGTTCGTTGTCCTTACCTTCTGCCCTGTTTCTTTCTAGAGCAAGGAGACACTAGGAAGCCCTGTGTTACTCCAGTTCCTCCTGTTTCCTGGCCTGTGGAGACCAGTGAGAGTCCAAGCTGAATGGATGGTTTGTCTTATTTGTTCATGGCAAACCAAGTGCACTAAATTCTTACTTTGTGTTGTTGTTCATGTGATTAACACACAAAGGAACTATTGTGGTGAATTTGGCCCTGAGATTTCTGCTGATTTGCAGCAAGCTGAAAACTCAAGGACTTGATTTTTCATCTTCTCTTTGTATCACTGTTGAGGAGTAACAAGTCACCAAGTTAGTGCTGGCAGCCAGAGAGCTCATAGAGCACTTTGTGAATCTTAGGCCTGAGCCAAATTAATTTCTAATTTTAACTTCATTAATATGGGGTTGCCATAAGGTGAGACTTACCAAGTTTGTCAGTGGAGTGATGCATTTTATTATCATTTGATACTCTAAGATGCATAGGGAATGGTAGAGAGTGGTTTTGGGTGAACAGGTGTTTGGAAGAATAGATGTCCCCAACACAATGCCGCAAAAGACTGTGCAGAATAAAAATCATCTTTACACCAGACTTGTTTGTTTTCTCAGTTTCTGGGAAACACACCTTGTGTCTTTTAATGTAGTGTTGTTCATCATTGTCTGAAGATCAGTCAAAATTGTTTGTTCCCATCAGTGTGAATGCAAAATCCAGTAGGATTTCAAGAAGGAGAATAGAAAGCTTTGGCTCATGTCCTTTTAGAGCTAGACAGGATGGAGGTTGTGACTTAACATTAGAGCAGGTCAGGACCTTGAGAAGCCACCTCTTCCTCAGTTGGAGGACAGGGAAGAATGATTTCAAGAGAGAAGACCAAGAGGCTCATCAGAATCAGTATTCCCACCCTGCCTCTTGTAACAAACTCTCTTGAACTCTGCATGCTTGATGTTTGTAATAAAACCAACTTACATCACAGGGCTCTTGTAAGGAGTGATCAATTAATGTTTTCAGGGCACTTTTGGGACCTAAAGACAAAAGACACCTTATGGTCTTAAGTTTCACTACCCCTGCTGCCCTAGGATGAAAGTTTTACCTTAAAGATCGAGTTTCTTCCCAGGAGTGGGAGAGACACAATCTATTATCCAAGGATATCATCCTTATCTCTGTTGTAGTTGCCTTGTGGCCATGCAACATCACTCAATAATACTGTCAAGTATTATCTTTTGCTTGTGCCAGAGTGCTAAACAGTGATTTATTGCTTGAATACACATTGCTTTCATGAAAGTGATTTGTTGAAACAATAGTAAAGTGCTAAATAAATTATTCATTGCATGCTAATTTTTCACTTTTATATTCTGTAGTGAGCTCCAGAATAAACAATCTCGGTGTTTTATACACTGTATAAATCCCAGGTGTTTGATTGTGTGTATCTCCCACCCCCAGTCTTTCCTCCAGGACATGGTTCTTTTCCCAAGGATGAGCATCTTAAGCCTTTCTCACCTTGGTTACCTTTTGGGTTATTTTTCCTTTTCATGCTTTCTTCAGATAGAGTTGGGTGAATTAAGTTCAAGTAGAAGCTTGGGTTACTGGTTTGGGAGAAACTGTGTGTGTTTTGAGTTCATGGGTGTTTCTAAATCCTTTAGGAACTTCTGGGTCTTAACCAGAAAGGCACCACTGTAAATAGAGCTTACAAAGTAGGATCTAGTGGCTGACTGGCATATTTTCATAAAGTCTTTTCTTGCATATTCTGTCTTTTTCTGAGTGTCATGTTCTGCTGTCTTAGTTGCCACTGGCTGTGCTGCAGTCCTGGTTTGCACAGGAGATCTAAGAAACTCCTCAGGATCAAGTTTTTACTTGTAGATATGCTGGCTTTCCAAATTGCCTTCGGAAATGGTTTCTCAGCACTTGCGATCTTTGTCCCTTGGCAAAGCCTGGAGCCTCTGGAATGTTTCTGAGTGTTTCAATAGCAAACCAGGAGCGGGCCAGGCACAGAACAGCAAAGTGCTTTTCTCCACTTGACCCTTCCACCCTTTCTGGGTGTCCACTCCAAATCACTGGCAGTGACTGCATGTTTAAGCACAGGCTGCTGATTGGCAGTGAATATAATGGGGCGTAAGAGAAGAATTTTCTTTCCAAGTAGTTCAGGGCTTTACCCTCCTCTGGTCTTAATTCTGAAATAATCCCCTGAAGGCCTATGTGGGTATTCAGTGAAATGAATAAACAGAAGACTACATTTCCCTCTTGAAACATGCACAGAGCTCTCATGCTAATGGCTTTTAAGCATCAATGCAATTATAGTGTGTAATCGATTCTCTCTATACCAGCTTTTGTCTTCTGAAATGAAACCCTGTCTCTTTCATAATTATTTGCCTTTGTATTAAAACATTTCAAGATGACAGGATGTCTATTCCATTGTTTTTGTCCTTCTTCTCATCTTTCCTGCCTAATTCTGCCACTGGAAGAAATTCTGTTATTATGTTTGCTTAGAAACATGAGTATCTCTTGGTTTTTTTCCTATAATAGTTTACTCCCTAGATTTTCTCTTGCTCCTTTTAATTTATTGGGTTTGTGTTTGGTTTTTTGGTTTAGTTAATCATGTTTGGAGCTGCTCAGAAATATTTCCACGAAGTAGATTCTTATTGAATGAAAGGGGAATTTGTGAAAAGGGATTTCAATGTGGACAAAAAGGACTCAGAGCAGGGAATTAATTCCACTTTATAAGTTAATCAGCATGTCAGTGGCCAAGGTGTTTTTCTGGAATGTGATAGGCCTAGGTTTGGGTCCTTTTCAAAGCCAGGAGAAGCAGTACCTCAGTGTCTTGACCTTTGGGCTTTAGCTATTACAGTTTCCTTCTCTCTGCTTTGGTGGTGGTAGTATTTTAAATTCTTTTCAGACTGTAACAAATTTCTGTTTCATCCTGATGACAAGCGTAAAGACTGAGACTATCTTTAAAAGGTTTGAGGGAGAAAGATGCTGCATTTTGCCTCCCTTTATAATAATTTGTGTTGCTGCCTATTCTAAAAGTTGTCACCATGCCAGGGACCCCTGTAAGATGAGTAGAATGGGAACTGCCATACATCTTGCTCTACAGATTGAATTATACAAGATTAAGAAAGGAAATACTGGTATCTGTGTTTGGCAAACATTGAATTTCTGGTCTACAGGTGATTTTCATAGATGCCAAAAATAGGAATAACTATAAACAAATTTATATAAGTTCATGAGTCCTAAACCTACCTGTGGTAGCTATAAGAGCAAAAGAATTGGCCATATTCTCTCTCTAAAAGTGGCTAAAATTGTATACCTGGGAAAACTTGCACAAACGTTGCTACATATAGTGTTATTTAATTGACCTCAATGCACATTTTTCCCCCTGAACTTCTGTCTCCCCTTGAGCTTATAGTAAATTTTCGGTAGCCACAAAATGCAGTGGGAAGGAACTTCCCTACTCATATATTTGTAATATTTTGAATTTCCCAGTTTTGCTTGGTCCTGTGTGCTGAAAACTAGGGAATAATAAATTCCGTACACTCGTGACTTTACACATGTCTTTCATATCTCCTTTGTCTCTTCCTTGGATTGATAGCTGGAGTAATTTCTCCCTAAAAAAAGGTCATTCCATGTCTTTGATCATCCTTGATTGCTCTCTCTGATCCTTTTATTATTAGGCACAATAGTAGCAATAGTTTTTGAATTAGGATGAGTGTAATCTGCTGACTGCTGGAAGTTATTAAGGGGAAGAGCCACCCTCTACATGGACAAGTTGTAATGCTTTCTCTCTGAACTTCTATCGCTCGTGCCACAGCTGGGATGATGGGCAATATCGGGCCTTTTTTCTGTTCACTGATGGATGCAGAAAAATGAAGGAATTTTACCTTATAGTTTCTGTGTAACACAGATTGGGGAAATGGAGAGTTGGTAGTTTAGCTGTGTAACCATGTGGTTGTCCTTCTCTGTCATTGCACGCCTGTTGATCTGCAGTCCATGTGGAAACCAAATCACAGAAGTCTTCATGGCTCCATAGTTCTTGCTATTGAGTACTTGGCAGAATCCCTGGTACTGCTGGCTGGCATAAAATTGCTAAAAATAATATGAAGAACAAGATTTGTGTTAGTAATTTGCCCCAAATAATGAGTTCTCTCAATTTTTTTTTTATTCATGAGCAGCCTGTAAAATTCTCAGTCGTGAATTATTCAGGCTTATTTGTGAATTTATTTGGAAACATTTCCTCACATAGCTGTCTCACCAAACAGTTCATTGAGAATATTCCTGTGTTCTGGTTGTGTTCCCCCTTATTTACAGTGTCAGGATTCTGGGTGATATTGGGAAAGTAGAGATGAAGAAGGGAATAGATAGGTGCCCCATTATTTCCAGTTTTTGAATGTGCAAAGTCTCAAACACGACAGCCTGAGAATGATGGCTTATTGATGCATAATGCATAGAAAAGCTTCCAGTCCTTTAGTTTCCTGCTCAATTATAGCAGACCAGCAAGCTTGTGAAAACTTAATTTAGTGCTCCTTTGTTATTGACTTACATTGCTGTTAAGTAGGCGATGGAAAGGATCTCTGGAGTTTAATAAGGGATTCATGGATCACTGCACATTGAGGTGTACTTAAACTGTCTTGATTGTGGCTGGATATTTGTTTCTCTCTTCCCAATTAGAAGGCAGCGTGACTGTTTCATCAGGAGAGTCTTGCAAATACAGTTACACCATTAAATCCAGCTAATTTTTTACATCGCTGTATGTAAAATACTGCAGTACTTTATTAATGAATTAGTGGCCTTGCAGCCTGCCTGTCTCTGTGTCAGGCTGTGCCTATGACTAAACCTTTTCAGCTCGTAACAACAGAGCAGCCAAACTGCACAGGGGCTGTGTCGGCTTCCAGAAGCTCTGTGTGGGTTGCAGGCTCCGTGCATGAGTGGAAAGCACCACAGCAGAGGAAGACTGTTGGAGCTGCTTTTTCCTCCAGCTGTGCCATGTCCTGAAAATCAGCTCGTAGTGCAGAGTGTGTAGCTGGCATGTGACTGAAAGTAGATGCTTTCTGCTGCATTACTAGTTCTAATAAAGCACTAAAGGTGGTCATGAAGACCCAGCTCAGTTCTCTTATGCTGGAAATTAATATGCTCCCAAGGCATAGAAGATAGCAGCTTGAGATGTTAAAACCCATGGTTCTGGATAAGGAATTGGGACAGAATAGCATCCTTAAGGTTTTTATTGGGTTGTGAAGGTAGAGGGGTGCAGGGGAACCTTCTTTTTTTTTTTTTTTTTTTCCTCCTGGGATTTCAATGGTCAGAAGGAGACGTCTGATCACCACATCAACAGTTCTCACAAGAAAATGGTTCACAAAGCTGCTGTAAGTGGCTAGCAATCAAGTACTAGGAATATTTTATCAAATATACCACTTCAAAATGATTTCAACAAAATGTTGATGAGCAGAGCAGTCCATACACAACTAATTCTGAGAGCTGATGGTGTGCAAGTCAGGAAGGTAGACAATAACTAGATGGTTTTTAGTGCTGTGGATTATCCCAGGACAGCTGAAGCCATGACTGAAATGTATGCAAAAATACATGTAAGGCATGAAAATCTGAAAACATTAAAGCAGAGGTTCTGGTTTTACCCTCATAAGCAAAACCTATTGTGATTTGAAATCAGCATTTGAATCCTGTTGGATTCCAGGCCTCCTGTAGGGGCCATCTTTCTGGCACAGGGTTAGGTCAGTCTAAAGGTAACACTGTAAAATTCAGGGCCCAAGAAGCTACAGTGAACACCTTGAAGAATTTGATGGTGGTGTTCTGTTTGAAAAAAAATTTCTATCCCTACAAAGCTATGCAAGTGTTATGAATTTAGTACCCTGTTGTGCTCTGTAAGGTGGAGAGCACTTGCTTGAGAGGACCTGGGGGGGTGGTGGGAATACCTCTGATAAAATGTATTGAAGATAAGAGTTCTGTTGGTGTAAATGAACTTGAGTTGGATTATCACAGACCACATTGTGTAGTGGGTCTTTAACAATGGTGATCAAACCTCAAACGCAGAGATTGTTGCAGTCCATGTCCTTGTTTAGCTGAGCTAGAATGAGAATGGGCATCTTTTGACACAGAACACATGCAGCATTCCCTGGTGTAAATTTGCCATGGTCAGTGAGTATTGGGGAGTGTTCAGCTGCCTGACCCAGTGTGCTGAGAGTTCCTCAGGGCTGGTTTTGATGCAGCTGTGGCAGTGTTGGCTGGTTTGTTTTGAGGGCACACACCATGACCCCAGGTGAGCTACATGGGCACAGGGTGCAGCCTGGCGCTTCCTTCCCAGTGTGTTATAAACTGATCAGTAGCAGAGGGCAGATGTTCACTCCCTTCCTGGCCAGATAGTTCAGTGCTGTTTGATGAGAGAAATATGTTTTGCCAGGCTAGAAAAGTCAGTTTAAATGTAACCATTTAATTACATTTGGAACTTGTACTGCAGTAAAGGACAAACTCTGGCCGATATCCTGAGGGAGCCTTGCTTGAAGTATTTACAGAGTAGTTGAAAACAGGGTCAAGACAAAGATCTAATCCAGTTGTAAACCTGGGTCAGAAGTGCAAGGAAGGATATAGTGAGACAGTGTGGATCAGTTGGTCATAAGCCAAGGTAGGTCTGGGAAAAATGTAGCCATGTTTACCCCAGAATTTCTCCTGTGGTAGCAGAGATCCTCCCAGGGCCTAAGCTGGCAAATTCACAGAGCAGTCTCTTCTGCCCAGACACTGGTCTATGTTTTGAAACCTATAGATGGTCCTTCACATCCCAAGTCTTAAAAAGCAGTTACAGGTCAGGATTGATTAACAAAGTATGTTTTCTTTGAAAATGCTCTTACGGTTTGAAGAAAAACATGCTGGTATTCATGGTGCGAATGCCTTGTCGTTCCTGGAATAGCCACTGGGGACTGATTTCCTTTGTGAGACAGTGAGCCAGGTTTCAGCACCTCTTGTCAGTCTCTCTTCCCAGGTGTCTGTTTCTTGCCTGCTGGGGCTTTTCCACTTCGTATGGGTGAAAAAATCCATTTTAGAGCTGTGTCTCTTGGTAGGTGTGTATCTCACTGGGGATGTGGTAAACCCGGGATCATTTGATCTTTTGCTCTGAGCTGTCAGTGCAGAAGTGATGAAGTTTTGTTTCTCCTTCTCTTTCCCACCTGTTATGGCAGAATAATCCACTTCAAGAGCTGATCCTAATGAATAACAGACTTTCCGAAGCCTCGTATTTCTAGGCAAGAGGAAGGGTTATCTGTATTCACAGCAGAGCTGGAAAAAGACTGGATTTTTAGCTCCTTTTCATTCTATTTCTAGTTTGCTTGTTTTTTTGCTTCTTGCTCTTGTTAGCTTGCATTGATTGGTAAGTGGTAAAAAAGGGAGAAAAACACACAGTTCCAGAAAGCAAAAACAAAGCAAGAATTGAAGAAAAGGCGAGACACTATTTTCATTTCATTACTGTGCTTCTTCACAGCTCCTATTCTGACATTTAGAACAACATAATATGCGTGTCTCTGTTCATTAGGTTCTTCAGTACAACACAGTGACAGCCACAGAGGGTGGGGGGGAGAAAAAGAAAAAGAAACAATCTTAAACATGAACTAACCTTTGCAGGCTAAATAACAAAGAAATGAGAACAGCAAAGGAGAAAAATGATTTCTGAAAAAGTAAATATATCCCAAATCATGGCCTTGTATAGGTTACTGAAGTATCATTACAAAGGGGAAAAAGAATAGTGATCTCTAGGGCAGAAATAACTAATCTTCTGCCCAGTGATTTGTTTGTTTTGCATGTATATGTTTGAACAGATCTATTACTGGTATTTGAACCATAGTGAGTGACACAAGGAGACTGCTGAAATCTTAAAGACATTTGGCAGCTGATATAGATTCTCAAAAATTAAAAAGCTTCTAATAGAAAAGCTCTTATGTATTTTTGTAATAATATATCTAGAAATATCTAAGGTGTTAATCCAAAAGGTGGTGCATGTGTACACCACAGCATGGTGTCAAATACAGATATTATCTTGTGAATGTTAAATGCTAAGATTTTATCCTAAATTTACCAAGAAGTCAGGTATATCAGTATTGCTTAGGGTTCTTGATGCAGCTAGTCAGTAACTGACATGCATGTTGGGATGGGTCCAGGGATGCCCCTGCAGGAGGATTGTTAGAGCTGTATCAAACGGAACTGTGGTGAAATGCAGCTGCCTTTCTCCCCCCCATCCCCCTCAGTTCCAAGAGAACTACAGAACTTTAAGATTGTGTGGGTTTTACTGAAATTTCTCGAGGAAGAAAAAAGAACAAAAGAGACATTTCAGCCCTCTGGAGGGGAAATATTTTGATTTCTCCTATTGGCACTTTTAATTTTTTTTCATTCCGGATTCTTTTTGGGATGTCAATTATAATTTTTCTCCCCTCAAATGATGAGATTAAAATTCTCAATGGAGTTTTCTTTCATGGTTGTTTTAAGATTTGTAAATTTTCCTCACTTGGGAAAAAGTAAAAGTCTGAGTATGTTATGAAAAATAATTCTCAGTCTATTTAGCACCAGTAATTACACACTGCTAATCTCAACATTCCATAAAATTAGCGTGATTCTAATTCTTGGATTTTACAGATGGGGAAAATGTTTCTTCATTCATGTACAATTTTCTCCAGGAGTACATCAGCCAGTGGCAAGAAACAGGGAGAAAATCACACTGCTTTTCTTGTTTATTCTTCCTAATATCTATGCCTGCAATCTTCAGGTCTGCTTCTAAAACTACCAGATGTCAAAATATTAATTGGGGGAAGCATTCATTAGTCATTTACATCTCTGGTACCTCTGGCAAGCAGAGCAGGAGAGGGACAAGAGGAGAAAACAGGACTTGGAAAGAGATGTAAGGAGCTGTGCAGCTGCTTTGCAGGTCCCAGGGAGGCTCAAAGCTGAGGATGTGTGCAGCTCCCATGTCATGTCCCAGCCAGGCTGGCACTGAGCATCGTGGGGCTCACTGCTACCTTTCATGGGGTTGTTCTTCAGAAAGGCTTTATGTGCACACCCCATCCCCTTCCTTTGTCTTCCCCCCTGGATTTTTGTTCACCTGCTAAGCAGGGGATTTGCAGACCTGTTTAGAGGGTGCTCTGAGGGGTGGCAGTGGCACAGCTCTGTATCTGGAGCAGCCAGCTGCCCTGCTGTCATTGATAAGCACTCCTGGGAAGGTGGAGATTGGAATTTAGGATTTACAAAGCCCTGACTGGCGTGGGCCTTGGCGAAGAACCTGTGCCCAGCCCAGGTCTGCCTTCTGCCTTGGCTGGGGCTTCCCACCTTGGCTGCCTTTTCAAAGAGGGACTTGCCAGGAGAGAGGGCAGCTCCTCCCTACCAGCCCTGGGGTTTTGGGGAGCAGGGGGATATCCGTGTCAGGGTGCCCTGGGGAGTAGAGGTGGATTGTGGCTGTTGTGTGTTTCCCCATGAACTGCACCTGACTTGTGCTCCTGCAGATAGGAAATGCGTTGGGCAACCTTTCTCTGTGCTAGGAGTGATTTGGGAGCTGTGCTACAGAAAGAGATGTCGGCGGTGTGTTGTCTGCCCGCGTGTCTTTCTCTCTTGCAGTAACTATGTGCTGCCTTAGCTCCCCCATCAGCTCTTTTGCTGTCTCACGTGCTGAGCGTATTGCAGGGAGACGATTCCCGTTGTGGCTGTTTCAGGGCTCTCAGTGGTTAAGAGGCAGACTGCCTTGGAAAAGGCAGTGGTGGGGTCTGTTCCTCCCCATGCGGCAGTTCCTCTGCCATGCTGGTGCCGCTGGCATTGGGCTGATGGGCACTGACCTTCCTACAGCCCTTTGCTGCGCTGCCAAAATGGTTGAAGTTGGCAATTTTATCAAGGGACCAGGGGAACTGTGTGTATGTGAACCTAATTTTTAGGAACCCAAGCTGAAAATAATAGGAGGTAAATAGATCAGAGGTTTTGTCAGGTAAGGGTCAGGTCTCTAAATTACTGAGGTTTTAATGGGATAGGGAGGAGGATAAGAGGATAAGATGTACAGTGGCCTGGCAGGGAGACATGCAAAATAAATTAGTAGCAATAGTAATGGTCTCATAGTTTGCCCCAAATGTAGCTCTTGTTAAAGAAGCCCATCATCTTGAAAGTCAGAAATTATTTTTTGAAGACACTAGCAAAAGAGCAGGCTGAAATCTTTTGCTGGAAATCCTTTTTCTAAAATTGCTTTCCTCCCCCTGGTAAGATAATTTTATTCTAGAAGTGCCTGTTTTGGCAGGAGGGGAAAGCTGTTTATCAAAAGAGCTAATAAAAGTCATAAACTTGGAAACACTTCCACTCTGACTAAATCTAAAACTTCTCACTGAAGTTACGGAAACTTTGGTTGTTAGAGATATTTGGAGGTCCACAGTTCAACCTCTTACTCAAGGCAGTGTTATCACCAGCTGTAGATCAGGTCAGCCATGACTTTGTCTAGCCAGGTGTTAAAAAACTCCAAGCCTGGAGGCTTTACAGATGTTCTGGGTAGTCTGTCCCAGTGTTGAACTATTGTCCTTACTGAGATTTTTCCTGATGTCCAGCCTGAGTCTCCCGAGTCAAAAGTGGTGATCATTTGCTTGTGTCAAATCATCTGCTGCAACCAGAAAGTGTTTGACTGGAGACAGGCCAGTGGGTTATCTGTGCACCACAGCTATGTAAAGGATCAGCAGCTTCAGTGTCTGTGAAACAGAGCAGAAAATAGTCACTATTTCTGCTGCATACAAGATCTTGTCTTGTATCCTGAAACTTTGTCCAGATCTGAACTCATTCCCACTGTGCTCTGCCGCCTGGGGCTAAGGGAAGAACCTCTTGGCGATGTCATGCAGAGGAACTGAACAAAAAAAAAGGTCCAATTGGCTTAACATATATCTCTGCAAATTCTTTCCGTGTCAGTTTAGGCAAGTGCTTTTAACAATTCATTCAATTATGTTAAGCACCCATTAAAGGAATCCTAAACCCTCCCCGGGGTCATTTCAGTTCTGTGAGATTGTAATTGTTTGAGACTAACCATGATTTCTTCTTTTGCCTTTAGGTGATTCTAATTCTGACAAAGCTGTATGACTACAACCTGGGAAGCATCACAGAGAGTTCTCTTTGGAGGTATGGAGATAAATTGAGTTAATAATTATCACCTTACTTAAATAGGAAAAACCCGATACAATTCTTTTATTGAATTTAATTGGATTTCTTTAAAAGTGCTGGAAGGTTTCTAGCTAAACCCTCTCTCACTCCTTTCATACTCAAGGACAAAAAGGCTGAAGTCTGATTGTCTTGTTTCAGCTAGATAAGGTACTTCACAGTTATGCTGTCTTTTGATTTCCCCTTTCCCATCTTATTCAGATTGAGATCAACCAATTGGTTTACTTTTGGGAGAGTTGAGCAGCCTAAAGTCCTTGTTTATAATGAAGGATCTCATGGCTGGTCTGCCCAAACAATCCTTATGAAAAGCCAGTGCTGCTGAGGCTGGGGGAATACCTGTGAGTGAGTATTCAACATCTGCTGATTAGAACGGATGGGATTAGTACTAGATAATTGATTTCCACTTGTGTGAACTTGACTGCTGGACGAATTTCTACAGAATGTTTTGATACTTTCATGATTTAAAAGCATATCATGCACTATGTGAACCAAAGGAAAGAGCTGGGCTGTGAACAATTTCTTAAGGTAGTTATTTGAGTTCAATGGGAGCAGATGGTGCCTGCTTTTATTTCTTGAAAAATTAATCTAAGAGGTGTTTTCTCTTTCATGTGTCCCTAGTGCTACTTTCATGAGCAGAAAGGGAGGTTTTCTCATAGTTTCCTCTGTGTAACTGCTGGGAAGTTTAGGAGTTTTGTATGCAGGTTACTGGGGAAGGTGGATAGGCTACTGGTGGGATAGAAGAAAACTTTGAGTATTTGAAACTAAAACTTCTTGTTAAAATGAACTTCTTTTAATAAACTTGTATAGGAAAGGGCTTTTCCTTTCCAAGGGAGAATTTTGGATTAGAAATAGAACAAATACGCTGTTTACTCAGGAGCTGAGCAGGTTTTAATAGAATGACAGAGGAGGGATTTGACATGAAATATATTCTGAACTTGGGCTATTGCTTTACCCACTGACCTGAAAAAATAAAATAAAAACAAAACCAAACAGACTAAAACCTAATGAAACACAGAACTTCCTAGGATTTATTCTGAGCAGTAACAGGAATACTCAAAAGTATTATTACTTTGTGGTGTTGAATAAGTGGTTTTTCATCCTGCTGTGGGGGAGGGGGTTAATCAATTTTTTCATTTCATAGACCTTGCTGTCATGACTTTCTATTCCTTTGTCCTTACTATGGTGTGTGCACACATAAAGGGTCTTTCAGGACTGTGGCTTTGGCAATGTTTTTCTAAAAGGAGTTTGTCCTAGATTGTTTTATTTCTCAATGGTTTTAAAAAGAATATTCATAAATATGAAAAATATTTTCATTTTCTCTGACTACCCTAAGTCATTTCACCCTGAGAAATGTTCATCTCTCTTCCATCAGTTATTGCAGAAGATGTAGCATTTCAGCATGTGAAGACACCTCCTTCCCCATTGCTGACAGTGCTGAAGATCTGCTTATGTGATGCAGGGTTGTGTTGAGATACTATTTTCTGACTGAAACTAGGACAGCCACATCAGAGTGGAAAGCACGCTTCCTGATGGGATGGATGAATGCAGCACAAAATTGTGCTGATGACCCTATGCTCTCTTTTGTTCCTGGTTTCTGTGGAGCATCCCACAATGGCATAAAATTTTGCCCTGCTTAAAAAGGGAGGGACTGCGTGGATGGTGCTGGAGGATGTGACAGATAGCTGGGACCTCAGCACTGTAGCAGTCCTAGAGTGAGTGCAGGGCACTTTTCCTGACCTCAGACAGTCCTAATGTCAGAATGTGATTAACAACCTAAAAATAGCATGAATGTTTCCTCTAGTCTGGAATTCTGTTTCCAAAAACTATCGGAGAAAAAGTAAAAATCTGAGTATTTTATGAAAAATAATTCTCAGTCTATTTAGCCCCAGTAATTACACACTGCTAATCTCAGTAGTCCATAAAATTAGCCTGATTCTAATTCTTGGATTTTACACATGGGGAAAATGTTTCTTCATTCTTGTATGATCTTCCCCAAGGGTACATCAGCCAGTGGCAAGGGATAGGGAGAAAATCACACTGCTTTTCTTGTTTATTCTTCCCAATTTCTATGTGTGCTGTCTTCAGGTCTGCTTCTAAAACTACCAGATGTCAAAATATTAATTGGGGGAAGCATTCATTAGTCATTTACATCTCTGGTACCTCTGGCAAGCAGAGCAGGAGAGGGACAAGAGGAGAAAACAGGACTTGGAAAGAGATGTAAGGAGCTGTGCAGCTGCTTTGCAGGTCCCAGGGAGGCTCAAAGCTGAGGGTATGTGCAGCTCCTACGTGATGTCCCCAACCAGGCTGGCACCAAGACCATATGAAAATGATTATCATATCTGACACTTCCTTCTGGTATTGCATTGGAATTCATTATTAAGGTTTAAATTATCCTCAACATTCAGTGTAAGGTCTATGAGGAGCTGAATAAATTTCTTTTTGTTTTAGTATATACCAGAGGATTAATATTCCATGAGCTGACCTTCTCAATATCTTTTGGAGTGTGTTAAAATTTTTAGTGCCTATGACATCTCAGAACAAGGAATTCCATAAATTATTTGAGGAACCACTTGTCTTACTTTGAACCCTTCAGCTTCACTTGGCACATGTCACTTGTTAGGATTTGATTGCATTTGTGTGGCAAACCATCCAGAATCCCTGGGCAAATGCTTTGAGCTGGGAAATGCTGGAGAACCAGAATCAACCCACTTGTCTTTGCAGTGCTCCATTGTGATTGGCTTTGCAGTGCTCATGGCTGCTCTGGAAGCTGCCAGTGCATTTGGTTGTATTTCCTGCCATCCCCTGTGATGGTTACATTGTGCTCTGTCCTGAGTGTAGCTCTGCTGTCAGATCCCCCCTCACCATGCAGACATGCCTTCAGGCCACTGATAAATATGCCTATGAACATCCCAGGACAGCTCCTGTGTTCTTAATGTGATGGAAAGAAATGGTGAGATGGGCATATCTTGTTATTCTGTGTACCTGACAGAGGTTATTAGCTCTTGCTCCTCCTGGCTGCTTAAATGACATGTTAATTTAAATCTCCCCACTTGTTTGGAAAGGATAGAAAAGAAATAGGTTTGAGAGAAGGGGTAAAACATACCTTGCAATTTATTTCATGCTTCTGGGTTTCATTCTGGGGAATGGAAGAAAACATCATCTTATGTCTGGTTTTCTTTCTGCTATCAGTTTTGTTTCTGAAGGGTAGAGGAGAAAGGTCCTTCCGCAGGTACCCACAACTGAAGAGGAATCTGTCTTGAATATATGGCTAAGAAATACCACTCCTGCCTCCTGTGCTGAGGGCACTCTCAGAAGGTTGATGAGTGATGAGGGGCTCTAGGAGCATGTCACCAACACGAGTCATTTATGCAGTGGCTGGTTACAAGCACATCTGTCATTGCAAAGTGTATTTGGGTGATTTGAGCAGCCTTACTGATGCGACTGTAACCACCTATAACCCAGCTATGCCACTGCCTACAGGATATGAAACTGTCCTCTTTATAAACACATTACTTCCTGCTAGGATCGCATTCCTTTGTTATTTTTCAGCCGGTTAAACTACAGTTGGCTGCAACATTAATGGATGGAGATCATCCTTCTAAAACTACTGATGAATTAAAAGACCACTGGTGACAGACATGAAGGGATGAAATACAGTTAGATAAAAGAGACAGGGAGAATTTATATAAACTTCTAGATTAAAGCTCTAAGTGCACTGAGCTTTGGATGGCAAATGAACTGCTGCTTCTGGACATGGTAAATGAAATTTTACATCAGGCTGGGCCTGACTTTAATTATGCTGTTATCTTCTCAGCAGATTTTTTCCACAGTTTTGGTTGAGAACTTTTTATTTACTTTTTGTTATTCTTTTTATAGAAGAGAAAGAAAATGGAGGAGAAAAGATTATCTGTCACTGAGCAATTAACTGAGTGTATTGGATTTATTTCTTTTCCTCTCATAGATATCTCTCAGATCAAAAAGAGGATTAAGCTGTGAGAGTTAGGAGAAGATGTTTTTTACCACTGGAGTAAGATAAGCTTACATTTCAAATAAATAAAAATGTCAGAATAGTGCGCGTGGTATCCATGAGCTGTAGACAGTTGTGGGAGGACTAATCTTTTCCTGTTTGTGTAAATATGATGCTCTGGAAGGATGTGCACGAGCGACACTTTCCCTCAGGACCTTGAGAAGCTGTCAAGCCATGAGTGCTGCCATTCACCTCTTTGCCTTCTTACTGCTCTGTATTTGGTCAGAAATGAATAATTTCCTGGAACTTTGTATAGAAATAACAGTAATTAAAATATCCTTTTCAGCCAGAAATTAGGAGGATGTAGAGTTTGCTTAGTGTGAGAGCATTTTAAATCATAATCTGTTGCTGTGTTGGTTCTGGAAGGTATTGATGATAATCTTGATATGCCAACACTTTGCCTGAACTCTGAGCTCCCCAGTTCAGGAGTGATTATCCCTTCCAACCTGCCCTTCACTGCTGCTGGTTTCTGCATTAAGGAAGCTTCAGCACATGTGCCATAAAGAAATCTCAAGGGCGCTGAAAAATACTTATGTCTCATGTAGAACTAGATTTCATTTTCCATATGTAAAGCCAGGATTGTTTATAGTTGCTATTTTTTTTTTTTCCTCATTTTTGGAAGGCTTAAAATGAATCTGTTTCTAGGTCTGTTTCTAGCTTTTACATGGCCTTTTTGTTTGACATTTAACTGCTGTTTTTAACCCTTCCATCAGTTTAGTTACCCATTCCTTCCACCACCACCGCTGCACATCATCCTGCAACTCTGTCCTTCCAGGAAGGGAATTTGGGTTGTAATCCAGAGAAGAGTCAGAGTTGACCCCAGCCCTGTGGCTATAAATACTACAGGTGTTCTGAAGCCTCCCATGTTGATGTTTCTGCATGCAATTTTCTGGCTCCTTGCCCTCTCTGCAGATCAGAACCATGGCAACCCAGAACTGTCAATGTGTTTGTGGAGATTTTCTTCTCTGGACTAGAGAGGTTTCTGCAACAAGAGACTTGAAAGTTTGTCTGCATTTGTTTACTTCCTTTAAGGGGAATTTCTAGGCTATGTCTGTTACTGTATTCATCGTTCACCTGGACCTTTTATGCAGGTTCTTTACTTCTATTTTGCAGATTGGCTGTTTTCAACTCACATTTATCTTCTCCCTGCTCAGGCACACTACTAAGGTCATAATGTGTGGCTAAGTGACACAGTGTGCTCTGAAACAGCAGATTAGGGTCTTCTAGCTGAAGTAGGTAGGAGAAGCAAATCCATATGAGAGGAACTGAAAAAGTGAGGGGAAGGAAAGTCTCATTAAGCACATTTTAGCCAGCAGTTTTGTGGGGAAAAGGAACTTGAAAAGGACTATTTGAAATGCTTTCATCTATAAATACAGTGTTCCCGTTGCTCAGTGTAAGTCACTTTTCTTATATGAATATCAGAGCTTGATAAATGCTGCTACATTATCTCCCATGGGCCTTTAGTGAAAATGTAACAATGACATTTCCTTGTCTTTTGGTTTAATCCTTTTTTTCATTTTCTCTCCTGCAAACACAGGAGCCTCTGGCTGGTCTGTGTGCAGATGCTGGAGGGTGTCTGGGGGAAGGAGAGAACGGGATTGCATACTCAGCTATTTGTGTAGGAAGCAGTGTCTTTTTATGGTTTGATCACAGTGGGAGATCTGCTCACACTGCAAGTGGGCTTGGAACACGCATTTTTATGGCCTGTGTGTGGAGCACAGTGCAGCCTTTTTCCTGTGTGTGGGGACACTCTGTTCAGCCTTCAGGACCCCTAGGGACCTAACAGTTTCTATAGCTATCAATTTTTGTACCTGAGAGGGCTCATTTTGCCCTGGTGACTAACAGTAATAAAAGCTTCTAGCACAGTCACCTCTTCTACTTGTTTTCCAAAGTTTCCTTGGATGTTCTTGTTAACAAAACCAGCTCCAGTAAAGATGAAGGGTGGGGAGGGGGAACTGCCAACCAATCAAACAAAAAGTGCACCCATAAAACCCCAAAATGACCTACTTAGGAAACAACCCACAGCAGATGCTTAGTTTAGCAAGAAACTTAAATTTTATTGAATTTTACCACAGTTTTATGTTCCCTAAAGAATAAGGGCTAGTAAAACCATTATATTTTAGTGGCATATCATGTGTGTTTATCTAATCAATCTCATGTAAGTTCTGCCTTGACATAGCTTGAAAAATCATACCCTGATATTATGAAGGATCAGATTCAGCTGAGGATTTAGTGATATGCTTCTCTCTCCCTGCTCTGTGAGGATAAAATATTCAGCACTAATGATGATGTAAATTTATTAAGCCTATTAAAAATGTGTTCTCTGTTGCAGCCAGTCATGAAATGTAGGAGTGTTATCAAGTAAATCAGAAAGAATCCAAATCCATTTTCTGCATGAAAGAAACATGTAAATCAAGATAATGAATATTAATGCTGACATATATTAGCAATATACTGTAAATAACAAATGCACCACATTCATGTCACTTTAGAGGCATACAGTGTTGCAATGTACTTTGTCAGTCTTACTCTGCAAATTAGATGATGAACTTCCATATCTGTTTCCTAGGCTGTACCTGTTTGCTCAATTGATGCTGGTAAAACATAGCAGAACTATCTCTGGTTCTGGTCCACGGGGCTCATCTGTCTGCTCTGGCTGTGTAATAGCTGCAGCAAGCTACACCGGAGCTGCTGTCTAGGGGGAAAGACAAACCACACAGTCCTTACCAGTTCATAAACAGAATGCAAAACACCCTTTGTGTTCTGATATTTCCATTCCTTTCTTATCTATGCAGTCATTTGTCCTTTTAGTACAGAGCTGGGTAAAATTGTACTCATCTCTTCAGAGGGATTTATCCACTACTAATCACCAAAAGGAAAAAGTGTATTTGGGGCTGAGCTGGGGTTAACAGAGAGCCACTTCAGCTGAATGCGCTGTACTAGCTTGAGACCTGAACTCTAAGGTTTTCAGATTCAGGTCCCAAATATTTTTGCATCTGCACCTTAGGAACTACCCAGGCAAACAGTCAAAGTTTCCTGTTACTGCATAAAGAGCCAGGCATATGTCATTAGGTCTTTCTTGGAGGACTTAGTGAAGCGCCTGGAGAAGATGTGCTGTAAAAATGCATATTTAAATATGCATCAAAGGCATGTTTATTGTGCAGCGTGAACTGACTGCCATTTACACTGAAACATAGTGGCTTGCTTGGACCTACCAAATAATAATTGGGCAAAATAGAAAAGGACAAATAAAGTTCACAATTAATCAACTTGTGTCTTCAATAATGATAGCAAAGCTGGCTTTTGAGTGTGATCCTGCCAGTGGCTCCTGTGCCTGTGGCGGGGGATGTGTGTCTAAAATAGGACATCAAGGCATGAGCTGTTCAGTGGGAAGGCACAGAGTCCTTTAGCAAGGCTGTGCTGCTGGGTGAGACTCAGATCTGTGTGTGGACAGAATTGTTAGTGAATATTGTGCAGGTCCAGCTAGGGCTAGGAAGGGTCATTTTGCTCTTGCCATCAGGATGCACCATTGAGGGCCTCTGTGGACTCAGCACTGTGAAAGTTTGTGCTGGTGTGACAGGCACAACTGGAGGGAGACTCAATTCCGGTGAGCAAGGAATTAATTTGCAGCTCGACTTCCCCTTGTATAGGGGGAGGCGTGGGGAAATTCAGGAACTTTTCTCTCCTGGCTGGCAGCTTCCCACTGCTATTACACCAAGTCATTTCACTGGTGAGATGCGTTAAGTGGCAGAGGAAGATGTGTCCTCTTGATTATGAACATCACTTGTAATGGGCTTTAAACTGATACTGTACTTTGCCAGTGGGAGGTAAAAAGCCGTCCTTTCCTTTCACCCATTATCTTCCCCTATCCCCCAAATGAGTTTCTTCTTCAAGGAAGTTATATGAATTTCCCTGGCATGCATTTTAGTGTGTGCTGTGTAGTTGGGTGTGAAGATAAAATCTCTTTTCAATGATCTTGCAATCTAGATAGATGGGAGTAACTATGAGAGATGCTGAGTTGAAAAGGAATAGAAATTCAGAAACACCACATGTATTGTGCATTAAATGACTTCATGAGGAGATAGAGACTGATATCTGATCTTTCTCCAAGGCAAATTTCCTGCAGAAAGAATGTTGTTCGTTCTACTAATGTACTTTACTGCTGTATTTTATGGCTATGTACATATCCCTGTAGGTGTTCCCATTAATTTTCTTCTGGTTTTCCTTCAAGCCTGAGCTGCTGGAGTTGGGTGGTTCCCCCAAGTCTCAGCTTTTTTGTGGTAGGAGAAAGCCCCGCTTCCTGGTTTTCACATAGTGAAGAGAGAATTGAATAGCTTCAGTTGCTGTAAGATGAGAAAGCCCAAACACATATTCTTCACACTTGGTTCCTGAGAGATTTTTTCTTAATTGCTTGAAGTATCTTAGCTGTGAAGACAAATTGATAGGATGGAAGTGGAATAAAAATACGGTGGGTTCTTCCATGAACTGAGCATGTATACGAACTCTTTGTCATGCCAAAGGCTGAGGTTGAGATCACAGCACTGGTCAGGCCAAGCAGAACTTTGAGAGCGGCTTTCCTGAAAACCAGCTGAGTGTTGGCCATTGGCTTATATGATTACACTGTCCAGCATTAAAAATTAATCAGTCTTTCTGTTTTGTTACTGAACTTCTGTTAGTGTTTACTTTTGAGGAAATTGGAGGATTTTTTCTGTTTCATAGTTGTAATGCTGCAAAGATGCTCTCTCTTCAATTGGCAGAACAGGAACAAAGGAGACACCCCCTCAGAGTTAACTGGGAACTAAATATTTCCCATATATTAGGGAGAAACAGAGCTGGGTGGAAAGGACACAGACACTGAAGAGATGGCAGATTCCTTGTCACTTATTAATAGCTGCCAGTCTTCCCTAGCAGGCCCTGACTGCCTATCTTGAGCTGCTGAGAGAGTTTTGTTAAACTGCAGGCTTTGTAATCTGCACAGCACTCAGCTGCCAGTCTGATGGGCCCTGTAACCTCTGGGGAGAAAGGGATGCAGTCAAAATTGGGCCAGCATTGTCTTTTTATATTTGAATAGAAAACCTTTTTCAAATAACCTGAAAGGGAAATAGGAGGCCAGAACAACTGACTGTTTAATTACCCTTCTGTAATACAGCAAGATAAAAGGACTCTGTCGGCACCTCTAAGCTCCCATTCTGCTTTACCAACAAGTCACTGTTTTCTTACTGATAGTTCGAGTGTTTACATTGTCAGCTCCAAAAGATCAGTCTAGGAGGCTGAAAAAACATTTTTGGTCTCCTTTATTTCTCCACTGTTTAGAGCTGTGGAATGAGAAGGACAGTTTTGAGTCCTGGCACATCCAGGTTTAGGCAAGCTTCTTCACCACTGCATGTGTGGGTAATGGGATTATGTTACCCGCCCATCTACAGTGAGCTGAGTTTTGGATTAAACTGGTTGATAAAACCCAGTCTTGGAAGAGTGAGGGTGGAGACACAGCTGCATAAACCTACAGTCTCTGTCCATGGCTGAAGCCCAACAGAGATTTGATCTATGCTTTACCAAGCCAAATGTCTGATACATTATCTTCCAGTACCTAAGAGAACCAGGAGAAGCTCTTGTATGCCGTTGCAGGCAGGGTGGATTGTCGTCTTTGGGTCAATGTGTGATGTTGTTAGTTTGGATTTTGCCTGAATAGCGGCTAATCCCTGCAAAAGGGTAAGAAGTGAAAACCAAACCCATTCCTTCTAAACTCCTTCCAAGGAGTTTAAACACCACAGAAGATGTTTTATGACCATGGACAGTGTGCCGTTGCTGGAAACAGCAACTATATGGGAGAAGCAGTAGAGGCAGCAGCAACATGAAAGTTTTATTTTCTTTATGAGGAGATGAAACAAGCTTTATTTTTCTAACTATGTTTGTAACTTTTCAGCTCCTCTGTTCTTGTGTTTTCTGTGAGGTGAGGGAGGCAGAACTGGAGCCTCTCTTTTCCTCCTTTCTCCATTGTAGGACTTTCTAAGTGAAAGCAACACCATTCTGTGGAGTCGATAAGAATGTGAAGTTTGTGCACAGTTCTTCCTCAAAATGAGTTTTTCTTGCTAGAGTTTTCAAGAGGGGGTCTGCTTTCTTTCCTAGCCTGCCTCCAGCACTGCCCAGTAAATGACAGCTATTAGCAGTGTTAAACTGGAAGTTTAAGAAACTTAATACCTTTGGGATGACTTTTCTTTCTCGCCCTGCTGCAGGAATCAGTTTATGCCCCAAAACTTGGGTTTTGATGACTTGCCATATGACATTATTATCTAGTTAAAAATGCAAGTTCTCTCAATTATAGACTGCTGGCCCTTTCCAGTGTGCGCATCTGTGGCTTGCGGGGACTCTGACCTCCTTTGGCTGTGAGCAGTGTGCACTGACTACAGGCATTGTGGAAATATAATTTCTCTTCACTTCCCTGCCAATGCCCGAGTGACGATGTGCTCTCTTGTTATGAGGCAGCATAAAATTTAGAGGCTAGTCACGGTGCAGGTAGTAAGAAAGAAACTCAAAGACCTCAGTAAATTTTCCTCCTAAGTGTTCCCTTTTCAAAGGTAAATGGTCTTATTCTTTGTAATCTCTCCCTGTATGTTAACAGCTTTCACAATGCTAACTCTTTTGTAAGAAAAGCACATTACAATCCCAGTCGACTTTATCTCTGGTAAAGGAGCCAAAGAAGGAGGAAGCCAATACGCTTTTTAAATTTTTTTCTTTACAGTCCACCAGCTACTCAGCACAGATGTATTGTAAATCCAAGATGTGGATGTTACTCAAAGAAGCAACTCTGATGTCACAAGTGTTTTAATAGCCTATGATTTATTTCCCTAAGTGCTTTATTAAGATGATGCACAACAGCACTTGGAAGCCAAATGCTGCCTTAGGAGAGACTTGGAGGAGTTATTTTCAATCTCCTGACTTTTCTTCCTCAACACAGTAATTTGTTTGATTGGAGCAAAAGGGCCCTGGATTCAGAACAGGGATTCTACTTCTTATTTAGTGTTTCTTTGTGCGTTGATCAGCCCAGTTTGTGATCTGAGTGAGCAGGAGTATGAATGAACTTACTGTGATATGAGAGAGCTGCATGATTCAGAGAGCAGGATACTGGCTGGGGCTTGGAGATTCGTGTTCTGTCGTTGTATGGGTTTGTGGCTGTTTGGTAGTGAAATATTTGGCTAGGCATAATCAAGAATGAGCAAATTCACGAGAACCAAAAGTCACGTGCAAGGAATGCTATCCTGGCAAGGTATTTCTAATGACATTCAGGAAGGTTTGATGTAGGGGCAGTGATATAAGGCCTCTTTGCCATTAGTCTGGTAATAAATCTGGTATAATTTCCAAGTTTTGAGACAGGTGGGGTAATGAATCAAAATGAGACCTGAGGTAGTCACAGTGGGCAAATGGATGGCTTAGTAAGCTGAGATCACTTGAAAAAAATGTATTTTAGTTCAACAAAGCATAATAGTAGGACAGGGGCTGAAGGTTGAACTTATAGGAGTATGTAATATCTACTTACAGCATGGAGAAACACTGCACAGAGTACAGGAGCCAAAAAGGGCAACAAACTGGACTTCATGTCCCACTGTGAAAAGACCAACATACAATGATCTGATCAATGACTATATAAGCTAAGGAGCCAGGAGTTGAAATTTTTAAGAAATTAGAACTTTGAAATGTTTAAGATACTGACTTGGTATGTAAAGATTTTAAGGACAGTATACAAATTTCAATAAAACTCTTCCCAAGATGGAGTTTCTGGGCAGAAAAGAAGCCAAAGAGACTAAATGAAAGAGACTAACTGATATGTTGATATGAATTAAAGAATAGACATACAATTAAACAGATCAGAAGCATCCTCCTAAGGTCAGGAATATAACAAATGCATATAATTGCAATGGAACCAAGTTTGGTGTTCATTTATTAGAATAGTGGCTTGGGAGGCATAACAAAGGGAAGAAGATACGAATGGTGGAATAAGGTGGCTAAATGATTACTCAGGATAGGTAAAGGATGACAAATACCAATGAGAAATGGGGGAGGAAATCTGATTTTTGGAGCAAAGAAGATTAGACATGGTTAAAGTGAGAAGGGTTGCATGAGGAGTCAGCCCTTCTGCTTGTAGAAACTGGTATTAATTCACTGACCTGAGTCAAACAGCACCACTTCCACAAGCTCCAGAAATTACTTCTGGCCAGTGATATAAAAACAACATCACCCTTCTTGTTAGGCTTTTCTCCTTACTGTTGATATTACTTTGATGGCTACTATTACCACTTACTACTTTTCTAGCATCATTAAAGTGCAAAATAAACAGAAAAGGTGGGTGAAAATACAGTTAGTGTAGTCGAAAAATCTATTCAATCTATGTCCCATTAGAAAATAATGGTCAGTATTGTAGTAAGTATAAATTCATTCTTCAGGCCCTCTATTAATGTAATTATAAAAGCACTGGGCTTGGCAGTTGGCTTCTCCTACATTCAGTTGCTATTTTTTGTTTCAGAAGAAACATGCTGAGTCAATTGGTTTAGAAGGAAGATGTAATAAGCTCTCAGAGTAAACAGGGCTTGTTAATTTGCAGAATTTCTGTTGAAATTGCATGAAAAGAACATGTATAGAGATATAATAGCCTCATTTATATTTGTGGATTATCTCTGATGTACAGTAACTCCTGAAATGCTGATCAGTGCTGTACAAAAAGGGGGGAAAATGTGATTTTCAGTTTGGCATTGAAGAAAAAGAAAGATCTCGAGTTATTATGCAGCAAAGCTGCGTGTTGCAATTTACCCCCAAACCAAATCCATAATCCAAGTGTGTCTCATTTCACTGAGGGAGTGTGTGAGGCTATTTGCTCCTGTTACAATAACTAGCACTCTAGCCTTTTTTATTATAAATAATTCCATCAAGGCAGTACGAACTGGTCACTGAACAAGGAAGAGCTCTTGCAGTTGTACAGAGGGATGTTTTGGATTGAACCAAAGATCCACTTGATCCAGTGTCTTCAGTGTGAACCTGCAGCAGGTATAGGGTACAGGAACAAGGCCAAGCCATGTGTGGTACTTTTTTGATGTAGCCTTTCAGCTAATACTGACTTCTGGCTCCACAACTGTTTAAAACAGCAGAAGTGTTTAGTGGAGGTATTTATTAGCCCTTGGTGGGTGCATTTGTGAGGTTTATTTTTGGTTCTCCGAATGTGTCCATCATTTGAACCAATACCATCTTTCAGTATCCAAGAGGATGGACAGCTGAAAAGCACCAGGTGGTTGTTGGCCTCTGTCAGCTGCAGAGAGCAGAATTGGTGCTTGAGAAGGAAGAGGTTTTTCTGTGCCTTTAGCCATCCAGTTTCTTTTGCCGACACCTCTTTATATTTTTGAAGTCCTACTGTGTGATGAAGGCAAACTGACCCAGCTCTTTTTTATCTTCTAAATGAACTGGCCACTCAGCATGTTGGAGAATGAAAGTGAAAAAGCAGTAAATGACATAAAATTTCACTTGTGTGTAGCCTTTAGGGCAAGGAGCTTCATATAGCAGCTGGAGAACAGAGTGTTCTTGAGTTGTATTGATTGCTCTTTAAGCATTGCCTTATCCTTTTAATGAATGGAGAAAGTAAAAAGGGAAACTTTGGAAAGCTCCATTCAATAGTTAAGAAAAATCCTGGCTCTTCAGTAAACTTGTGCTGTTGTACATTTGTATCACACTGCTTACTAGGGATTGGAAGTATGAAAGACTAAAGCAGTGATGGTTTTGGATGATCTTCACCTCTGTATTGCATGCAGGCTGGCCAAGTGGTTTCTACCACCTCAGAAATATTTTTCTCTTCAGAGAAGTGACAACAACCTTGACTCTTAAGACCCAGTTGCTTGGAACATGATGACAAACTTCAGTTGTTCCTATTTAATTTGTGGGCCTAAACCTACAATGGAGACATTATTGGCTTCTTAGTTGAATTTTCCTAAAGAATTTGGTGACTTCTCTGCCTTTTTCTGGTTGAACATGATGTAGGGAATTGAAACTACCTGCTCCTTCCCTGTTTGATAGATCTAACTTCCCATGAGAAAGAGCCGCTCCAAAAGTACCTGTAGAAGTCTTGGTCAGAAAGGTAAAAGGAGAGGAAATTAAAATTCTAGTAAGCTGTGTCTTCTCTGATTCTGAGAATGAAACCTGAAAGGCAGCGTTAGCTTCTGTAAGATCTAGAAACTCACTATCTGAGAGGATGAGTCAGCCTCCACTGGCTGCAGAACAGCTTTTCACTGCTGGAAGGCTGGGGAAAAGGGAACTCATGCAGTTATTGCCAGCATTGTTCTCAGTGGCTGCAGGTAAAGCTTTGCATGGGATCGTACCAACACTCACCCTGTCTGGTTGTCCCTGTGCAGAAATTCCCCCTCTCCCTTAAGGACTGAGCACTGACATCTGTGTTAGTAACTTCAGGGCTCTGTTTTTTGATGATGGGCTTTTTCTTGATTTGGAAAACATGAAGAGGCCATAGCTCATAGGGGAAGCACACAAGCTGTGTGGTCTGAACCTGGCTGCATAATTCCATTCATTTTGGCACCTAATTTATTTCTCATAGGAGCTGATGTGTTGCAGCTGCACCTAATGAGCTCAAATTCGTCCAGGAAGGGGTAGAGGATGCTGAGTGAATCAGCAACATCTCAGATGCCTCAGAGCCTTAATTTACATGTGTATTTGGCCTACACTTCACAGTGATCATGTACATGCCTTAATATCCCACTGGGCATTGTCATCCTGTCCTCCCACATGGGTTTGTCTCTTCCTTTCCTTTCTAAAATGTTGCTTCTCTGGTCTCCCTGCTTCTGACATTTTCTTTGTTAGTTTCGAGAAGCTTTAAGTCTTGCTCTGAAAGCTAAATAATATATTTATATTTTCTTATGGAACATCACATGGGAGTCCAGAACTTTCCTGAATGCAGATGTCAGAAACATTTGCCTTCTCAATCACTAAAGCTCTAGCAGAGTTTTATGTAATTATATAGGGTAATTACACAGACTCTCCTGTAAACCATCATTAAGTCTGTGGAAAGGCTTGTGCAGATTTCAGTAGGCTTTGGGTCAGGTTCATTACCTATCCAAAAAGACAGAATTTTTGTTGTCTGATTTGTTTTGCCTTTTCTCTGCCATCCATAAGAACACAAAGTTCTTTTGAATCAGTGTTTGTAAAATGGCTCCTTTCTGTTTATTTGGGCACCAACCAGTGTTTTACCACCCTTGAACACAGTCCTTGCACTGCAACTGCTCCAGCTGAGTGTCCTGGGATTTGGGTGGATACAGCACACAGGTGAGCCCAGTGCAGAGGGGGAGGAAGTGTTGCTGGCACATCAGGCAGTGACTCTCAGGTTGCTGCCCTAATTCTTGGAGGAATTTGCACCTTCTGGTGTTGGCATCTTATTTCTAGGAGAGTTTTGTAGTGTGTGAATAGGTGATAAAGTTAATAACAGAGATTAGTGAACTCAGAGAGCTCTATGAAGAATCAAACCCAGTTGTCTCAACAGTATGAATAGGGTTATCATCCACAGAACTGGAGATGTTAAGGCAGAAGTAAATTTTAAGGAAGAATTTGACTGAGGATCAAATGGGTGAGGATAGATAAGTTTGATTAATGGCCAGCTAAGGCTGTTGTTCTTGTTATGTGTTACTGGGGTCACCGCACTTTACCCTCTCTGGGAGACAAAACAGGAAGAAATTGTCAGACACCCCCCAGTAGCTGTTAGACTTTCCTGATCAAGCTTAGCTCCTGTTTCCCTGCAGCAGGGTGCCACGGCCTCTCTGCTCTGTGTTCTGTGTAGTGGGTGCAGGTGGTTGCCCTGGATTTTGGGCACCAGCTGTGCCCAGCGTGTGGCTGTAACTGTGCTGTACAGCTGTGGCAGAGACCTGTGGCAGACGAATCTCATCTGCTCACATCATGAGCTGGCAGTAGTCCTGCCAGAAGGCCCAAGCTTGCCACTCTTGATTTACAGAGCTCACAGGACAGTCTGTTCAGAATCTTAGCTATATCTGAAATATCACTCTGTAATGTCTAAATGCCAAAGGAAGGGAAAAAAAATAGATAAACTGTCAAGAGGCCTAGATTCTTTGAAGGAAAAGGGCTGGCAGTATAACTCTTCTACTGACAGAGTCCTGCAAAGATGAGGTGGTTGCACTCAAGGAGCTGAACTTAGCAGCCTTTAAATCGGACAGGACTTGTCAGCACGATCAGCTGAGTTAATGCCCAGTGGTACAGTAAGGAAGATCCACTGCTAGTGTTGCCTTTCTGTCAGAGTCATAGAGTAGACAAGTAATAATGTCTTCATTCAGCATAAAAAGACTGTTCCATTAATTGAAATAATAGACTAGGACTGGGTTTGTCTGGAGGTAGAGAAGAGAGATCTAGACCCAGTCCCCAGGCAGGGCTAGATGTGATTTACTTACTGTTTGTGTTCCAGTGCTGTCATTTGCTGCACTCTAGGCTGACTTGCTGGGATTAATTTATGATGCTTTCTTACCAGTGCTTCCCCTAAAGTAGACTACTGCTCCGTTGCCCACCAGCACTGCAGATCAGATGATCTATCAATTGCCACAAGAATCACTTCTTGTGTGTTTTGCCTGTCTTCACTCCTGATTTTCTAAAGCAAACTTTACTTTGAGCTGCTGCTTCATCTCCTGCATCTTTTTTGCTCTGTCAGCCAAAGACTTCTATTCCAGCAGGTCCCAAAGGTGTGCTTTCTTAATTCCCTGGTAAATTTTTAAGTGATTCCCCAGCTGGTACCAATCACTGGGATGAATGTAGGTGTGCTGATTAGCTGCTGTGATAACTCTGTCTAATGAGCTGAGCTGGTTTCTCCCTCTCTGAGTTATCCAAAGGAGATGTTTTGTTTCAAGGCTTTATTAAGGTGAGCTAGGAGTTAATCATTATGCACAAGTCCAGTGGTTGAAGACTGATCAGCCTCTAATCTAGCACAATAGCCTGAATTAATAGAGGCAATAGGGGCCTCATGTTTCAGGAGTGACAGTGCAATCACTGGAGTTGTCCACTTGTCTGTTTTCCCTGTTAGAATAAGATTCCTTTACCTGCTCACCTTTGCACAGCCCTCAGAAGATCCATTTGAGCTCAGTGCATGCTCAGACACAAAAATGTGACAACGGGCATTTTACCTTGGCTGTCCATTTACTTATTTATTTATTTATTTATTGATAGTTGAGCAACATCATATTTGGGAATGGTGGCTTCAGTTAAATATCTCCTTCCTTGGGAACAGAAACTCAATAAACAACTGGGATCTAATCCGCAGCAATTCCCAAAGAACTGTAAATGTCTGGAATGTTAAAGTGGGACTGTCAGACTGTCAGTGTTTCACAGTCCCAAGATTAGCCTTATTCCTACTTTCTGGCCAATAAGAACTCCCAGCATGGGTGGTTACGTCTGTTCTGCAGAATTTGGTTATGTTCCTGAGTCTGGGCCTAAATACAGTTGGTGTTCTTCATGCTTGTCAACAGGGCTGAAGAAATTTGGTAACATACGCTCTTTTCTTTTGGCATCTGTACACCACTGGAACGAAGGATCAAAGTGTATCTGGCATATGCAATCATAGCAAAGTTCAGNCCTGGGTGTTGTTTTTTTGTGGTTTTTTTTTTTTTTTTTTTTTTTTTTTTTTTTTTTTTTTTTTGTGTAGCGTCTGGCGTTGCCACAAGGAATTTTGGAGTGTGCAGTTTCTCTCCCACCTCTCAGGTTCCCTCTTCTACTGTCCTGTGCCAGTGACCAAGCCACCGGTTACAGCTCTTCCTCTGCCTTGTTCTGTCAATGTCCCTTAATGGTCCTTAAGGGCCATTTAAGAGGTAGCATTTCCTGAGCCTTGTTTTCTTGTTTCCTCCATTCTCTTCAGGAGAAGATTCTCCCATCTATCTCATCTTTTACACCATTTTGAAATGTCCCTTATAAAATCTATTAGCAGCTCAGAAATGCAATAAAACATGTAGTTTTTTAACTGTTAATAACTTAAGGATTTTTCCCATTAAGTTTGAACATGAAGTAAGATGATAAATAAAATCAAAACAGTTTTATTTCATTCTCTTAAACAGTTCTGTTCTACTCCCATAAATAAAACATTCCCACAAAAAGACACTTATTTTAATAGATTCTCACACTGCTGAATTTCTTGACTCTCAGCAACCTCACACAGTGTTGATAACTTCATGGGACCGCTGCTGTGCTGCGTGTGGATGAGTCAGTTTCCCATTTTCAAAGCAGCTTTGCTTTTTTCTTGCAAACATGCATTCCTCATAAAAAACTCTGGCTTGCTTTCTGAGGTTTGTCATGGTCCTCCCTCAGAGCTGTGGTTGTCTCCATTGCCGTGAGAATACCTGTCATGTTCAATCACTGCTTACAATCACCTGACCTCACTGGTTCTAGGTACAAGGGCTTTCCTTGCAGAACCTCCTCTTTGCAGATGTTGTTTGTGAATTGTCTGTAATGAAGTTAAAAGATCCAATCCAGTCTTAGCTGCGTACTATACCTGATTTTTCTTGCTGATAGTTGAGATTATCCAGGCCTATTCCTTCTTTTCCCCTCTTCTGAACCAGTAGCTTTTGTTACACTGGAAATGTGCAGAATTTCATTTTTATTTTAATGAACTGCTGCTGGGAGAGTCCTTCCCTTTTTGAACCCAATCACTTTGTCAGCTTGATTAGTCAGATTGCTGGTGAATCTATTACTCTTCTCCATAATCATGAGTGTGGTTGCATTATTAAACATCCTCCTCTGTTCTACACGCAAGCAGAGTTCAAAGGGGTGAAGGAGAGCACCAACCCACAATAATCAGTAGAACAGTGGCTGAGAGAGCTCTCTTCAGATGGAGGATGCTCCTAAACTGAAGTTTTGTATCATTTGAGAATGACTGCACCTCAGTGTTTGCCTTGCTGAAAAGGAAGATTTGCTTGGAACTAATTCCAGTGTGTTGGTGGTTACTGCAGTAGCAGCCCCAGCTGTTGTTTCAGTGCTTCGACCCCTACGGATGCAGTAGGGCTTGAGCTGCCTGTTCTACTGAGTGCTGTCCTCTCTTTCCAGCAAAGCCTGGACCTCTCACATCTCAGAACTAAAAAATCTGCTCCTTCTGATGTTCTGCAAGGAGTTCCCATTCAGGAGCTTTTCTGCAAAGTTTTGCTTTGGCAGGTTGGCATTTTCTAAAGCAAAAGCATGTCTGAAGCATTTCCAAGTGACCCTTCAGATGACTGAATTAAATTTCGGTTTTATCCCTGAACTTTCAAACACTGGGTTTGTGTGTATGTGGGTTTGATTTTTTTTTTGTTTGATTGTGGTTTTTGTTTTTGTTCTTTTTGTTGTTCCCCCCACCGCCCACCCCCCCCTCTTTCTAGGCAGAAGCACAAACCTGTGAGCTAATGAAGATTGTTCAGGAAGTGTGACAGCACAAATGTCAAAAATACTCTTTGAGGCTTCTCCTGGAGAACTTGGGAGTTGTCAGGGGAAATGTACATTGTGATGAACTTACTTAGCTGTCTGGACAAACTTACTTGACTGTCTAGACAAACAGAATTTCTGCTTTATGAGGAATTTTGCATTTTTGAAACTAGTAAAACATGATAGTAAAATAGACTGTGAAACCTGTCACTAAATGGGTGATGTCATTCAGCCAGCTACTAGGAAGGTTGGACAGATCCCTGGAAGATATTTTGATTTTATTCAGAAACTGTCACCTGATGGAGAACATCCTTAGGGAGAATTTATTTTTGGTGAAAAGGATCTACTAGGACACATTACATTCTTGTGTGGGTGGCACTGTACAGGAGGTTACAGGCTGTGCTTTGCTGTTAACAGTGAAAGGCTCATCAGCCATGTGGAGGTACCACAGGATCCGATGTCACCGTGTTCCCTAGAAGTTCTGGTTCACGGCTGCACGTGCTACAAGCACAAGCTCATTTCTTGTGTTTTATTGGTGCTGATGCCAGCTGTCACCACCTGCAGGATGTGTGGAATTGGGCTGCTGCTGGTAGTGCCACTGAGACAGCATTGCAGGTGTCAGCTCTCTGCTTGTGGTGCTGCTCTCCTGGAGAGCCCAAGTGCCTCTGTCAGGCACAGGGGCAATAGCAAATTCTCATGGTATGCACACCCAATAACCCCTCTCACACAGAAAGCTGTTCCCACTGCTGTCCCATTGCTGCAGCAATTAGAAATAAGTCTGACTTGTCAGGGGCTTGCCCAAACTCCCCCAGTTCTGCCTTCCCTACTTCCTGTGGGATGGTCTGGCCCCAGGTCTTGAACAGTGGGGCAGGAATTTTTCAGTTTTGCCCACGTGTCTGAGCAGTCCTTGAGCTGGCTGTGTGGGGAGGCAGGAGTGAACCTTCTCTCTTGGGTGCCTGACACTTTTCTCTCTTGATTGACATGCCTCTCTTGAGGCCAGCTTGAAAAGTGTTTGCACTTGAAGCAAGTGGAGCAAATTCTAATTTGTCTGGAATGGGCCCTCCTGTTAAATGTTAAACTGACCTTTTCAAGAGAAATTTACTTGATAGTTCTAAGTGAAGCCCTGCTTTAAGCTAAACCTGTCACTACAACATGATTAAAATCACTTAAATGTACATCAGTTGCACATATTATTAATGGAAATTGAAATCAGCCTAAATGGTACCCATAAATTTTAAAACAGGGGGAAGAGGATGGAGACAGAAAAACCCATACATGATGTGAAGGTTAAGGTGCCTTTTTCACCCAAAAATTAGATGAGCTGAACAGGGAACTTTATTCTGAAGCAGTGAAAAATCACGGATTACTTTTTTGTGTATTTACAGTCCTCCAGTTCTCATCTATTGAAGAGGGGAATTCAGTGCATTTTTGGCAGGAATTTGACCTGTGAAGATGTGGAAGGATCGGTCACAGTTGTCTGGTCTTGATTCACCTGCTAGAGGACCGTTAAGCAAGAAATGATTTGATTTGTGGCAGTGTGATAGGTGGTGAAGGTGTGTGTGTGTAGATAGTGCTGCAGGTGGGGTCTGGGGCATACCTGTGATCCATGCATGTCTGCTCCCCGTTGAATTGCACATTTAAACTCTTCTGTTTAAGGCAGAGCCACCTGCTCTGGCCTCCTTCCCTTCCCCCCACCCACAATGACAAGCTCAGTGTTTGGCTGCTGTAGCAACTGTTACTTAAAGTGCTTGTTTTAATTGGGCACCAATAAATCAAAACTGAATTGAAGACCTTCCACTTAGAGTCATTTATCAGTGACTTTCTATCGCACAGCAGGATAGGACTTGGCAACCGTCTCCCAGAGAAATGTCCAGGGACTTATGAAGGTCCTTTTTGAGGGTATTGTCTTTATGTAGCTGTGTGACCTTTGTCATTCCAAATGCAAATTCAAACCTTTTGTAATTAATAACGCTTTTTCTACCAGCCTTGGCTTTCACACAGGTGAGGGTAGCATGGCTTTTTCCAGCTGTTTTGGGACATTGGGGGGTTTTGTGGCTTTTGTGGTCAAGTGTGAAATTCTGTTGGCAAAGCTGAAATTTTTTGAGCATGTTAGAAGACACACCTTTATTAAGGGCGTTCATTGGTGGTGGCTGAGGATGACAGGTCTGTTATAAGAAGGTGGAAAGAATTTTCAGGTACTTGGCTGAGTTCCTGTTCGTAGCATTATTTTAATGACTAGATTGTATAATTAATGTCTTTATACACCCACATCTTTGGAAAGACCTTCTTTATCATTTTAATTCCAAATAAATTAAAAACGGATGGCTTGTGGGGAAAATAAGTCTTTTGGTCAATACCTTTTTTAAGAGACTTGAATGTAAGTTTTGGGTAGTGGACGAATACGGCCCATCAGTAAGGATTCTAGTATCAGGGAATCTTTTCAAGATGTTTCTATCTCCACTCTTTATTTTCTCGCAAACAGAAAATGTAATTAAAATGAGATGTTGCAATGCAGGGCAAAATAGTAACCTTATCTTGTGCAAGATGTTTCTTATATGGAATTTACAACCAAGCTTTACCTTACTTTTATCCTTTAACTTACTTTTATCTTTTACCAGCAACATAAAAGCAAATCCCATTTTATCTGTAGCTGGTGCTGACTTAAAGATGACTTTCAAAATCAAAGAACCCAAAGAGCTGAGCTCATTTCTGGACTGTGAGCCTGCAGTTCCTCTGTGCACCAATGCCAGTGTATCAGCTTGCTAATAGACTGTTTGTACACCTCACCTTGACCACAGCTTGCTCTGTTCTTAACACCCAGCCCGTGCTCCTGACCATTTTTCCTGCGGAGTGATTGGGAGCGTGCATTCTCCACAGGCCTGGAAAACAGTATTAATCTTCTGCTGTGTGCTTTCATTTCATTTCCTGTAAAAATCCATCTTCTGCTACCGGAGTTGACCTAAGGTTAGATGTCAGAGGAACAAATTACTGTCACTTGCTCGATACCCGGAGAGTAGCTATAAATAGCAGGCTGTATAACCCCCCTGATCCTTGAGATACATAGTGATAAATACGATTCTACCAACCTAGAGGAAGAAAATAAAGCTGCGTGGCTCTGGGTGGTGTCTGTTATTTGAAGCTGGTACAAATGGTAGAGCTGCATCACTCGAATTGCTTTAAAAAGAAAAAAAAGTAACACTCATTGTATTTGTCTGCTTTAAAGCATTAATTAGAGATTCTTGGATACAAAAGTCCTGTAGCACAGCTTTTACATCCAGCAACAACAAATTCTTTCTCGGGGACTGTGGTCCAAGCAGTGAACACACTAACAGCTTAGTGTGTTCACTGCTTGGACTCAGAGAATGAATTGAAAACCTTTCCAGTGGAACAATTTTCTTCTGGGAAATGCAGCATTATTCAGATAAATCTTCTGCAATATTTTAAAAATGAAATCTTGACAGAAAATGTAGGAATAATCTGAAACCAAAAGTGTGTTTCATTTTGATTTTTCTCCTTGTTTCATTGGAGCTTTTTTCCTGTAGGGTGACAGCCGGACTGTGTTATAAAATATTCCATTGAGTGGATAATGGTAACACTGGTATGAGTAAAATGAAACACTCTGAATTACTATTTTTTAAAATTTAATCTCTTTCCCTCCTGTATTCTTACTCCATCCAGATTTTGGGAATAATGATATTTTAAAGCAAGGCAAAAAAAAAAAAATAGCATTGCCTAAGGGATGAGAATTGCATCTTCCAGCTAACTTTAGTATGAATTAATGCATGAAGCACATTTTTAGCTGGTTTTAAAATCCTACTGGTCCTTGGGAGTTACTCCATTATAACAACTAAGGGGCTCGGACAGTGATTTTGAAAATAATGTCTTGGGCTGTCTGGATCTTTTAAGCTTTCTGGCTGTTGATTTGCACTGGCAGGATGGAATGAAGATTGCATATTGTGTTGCAAATGCTTGGATGGTGCTAGCCAGAAAATCTTAGCCCTGGCTTTTACTATGTCCCCTGCAGAAGACCTGCAGCGCAGTTATGGCGCAGTAAAGCTGCTCCCTGCTCTTACCTGGAGGTGAGTTAAAGCGGCGTTCTGGATGTGTGATGGGGCTCTGGATGCTAAGGCAGCCCTGCTGAACGAGTGTAGCAAACTTTCTAACTGAGCTCGGCCTCCTGTGAGGGTTTTTTCAGCCAAGCTGCAGTGACCTCAGTGTTACGATGGGGTGGGAAGTGTAGGACATGTACGGTTGTCTCATCTCCCTGATTAATGGAAAAGCTTCCTGTTGCTCTGCCCTCAAGCTACAAAATCCATTAACCACCCCTTGGGGTGCCTGAAATTTATTCTGGCCATTACCATCAATTAGAAAGTTAATAGCGTGATGATTGCTGGGCTCTAGTCCTAGCTATTTGTGTGATTTACACCAGACTGGGGTGAAAATGGGAAGAATCAACACTCAAGGAAATACTTTATGAGCAGGAATTTGGCATTAAGGGTGTGCTGATGTCAGTATGCCCCAGTAAACATATGGCAGGAAGAATCATTAGTCATTCTCAATCCTAATTTAAAAGGCAGCTTTTGATTTAAACATATGGAAGAACGACTTTAATATCCATCACAGCTAAGCTGAGATTTGTTTTGTTGATGATCATAAGCCTTGAGTGAGGCTGGGCCTGTGGGAATGGCTGCATTCCAAGTTGCACTGTTGCAGGGTATTCACCACCCTGATGAAGGAAGGGCAGAAATTTGCATCCTGCCCTGCTTGTTTGCTTTGGCAAACAAGTCAGGAGATCTCCCAGACTCATGCTCTTCCACTTATATTCCACTGATCCCTCCCAACTCCCCTAAAGTGGCAAGGAAAAAGCCTGTTGTCAGTAAACTTTAATTCCTTTCTTTGGGGTCTTTCACTGCAAATAATGTGATGGCAAATGGAAAAGTATTGAAAACCGGTACTATGGACTTAGGAACAGGGAAAATGCCTGGATCATACATACCATCAGAGCATCAATAACCTGCCAGCTTTTGGTATGTATTTGGTATTACATTTTTTGTATATACTAATTAGCTGCCAAAAATTAGTGGAGCTACTGGTTCTTCCCACATTTATCCAGATGCTGTGGCACAAAATGGCTCATAGAAAGAGCAGGAGAGATGGCACTGATGTTTCAGCCAGGGCACCACTTGAGCCAGCTTCTTGAGCCTTTCACCGAGAGGGTCAAGTGGAGGTCTTGCTTTGATGGCTTTTCCTTTGTTTCTCACTGCTGGCTTTCACTCAGCGCTGGATTAGAACAGCTAAAGGGATTGGGATTGCCACCCTCCCCACGCTGCTCTGGACTTCTGCTGCTTCAGTCAGTGAGGGGCTGGAGATGAGGCCACAGGGAGATGAGAAGCTGAAAGGGAAATCTGAGGGCAGAAGTTCTGGAAAGTCACCCTCTCTGCTGCTAATGCAATGGAGAGGAAAGACCCAGTTCCTTCCCTTTACCTTGCCTTCAGTGGCAAAGGCCAGTGTTGCTGGGAGTCTGTTAGCCAGGCAAAATAAGTAAGTCCACAGTTATTTTCCCACAGTCCTCTGCCCTAGACATCCCATTTTGTTTCCCACAGCTAATCATACAAGTGGTCATTCAGCACAGCAGAGAGAGGTTCCAGAATGTAGCTGTGACCCTCAAAATGGGGTCAGCCACAGCAAACCCCTGGGTTTACAGTTCACTCCTGTAAAACCAGTGCCTTGGAAACACTTCCAGAACCGAGTCCAGTCAAATCCCAGTGTATTATTTTTCACATAAAAACGTGAAATAAAAATCTTGTCTTGCATTCTGACAGCAAAGATCCTTCTGATTTCCTGGAAGCAGTTGCTTCCAAGAAAGGGCAAATTGATCATTGAAGCTATCCAGTTCCATGTTTATGGTGGTGCATTTCCATAGTAAATAGTCTAGATTTACATGAGAATGTGATCAGGATCTGATCTCTGATCAGCAGGCAGAGGAGTGGGGAATCTGTTCTTAGCCTGCTGACATGAGAAACCATTACACTGTGCAGTTAGAGGGGGTTTATCGATCAAACAAGATGGGACAGACATCTAAAATTAGAGAAGCAGCAAAAGGGAGGAGGGGGAAAGTGCATCATTCCCATCTAATCCAAATTTGATCTTTTTTCAGACTAAAATATTTGATGTTGCTCTTTTCTTTGGGTATCCAACCTTCATGCAGCAGTGTCTCTGAAGCCTGAAGATAAAAAGCCCCTTCTTCACAATGCAGTGGCATGTTACTTGTGCAAAAAAAAGCAGTGGCATCAGAAACTGATATTTAAAAAATCGTTTAATGACATCTTACAAGCACAGAATGTCTTTAATTTTTTTCACATGAAAGTTTGTTCTGAATTATGCCGTTCCACGGCTGGTTTGCTAAGCTAGGAGGATCTGAAGAGGAATTACACAATGGAATACATGTGTCACCGGAGCTAAAACAGATATATCCACATTGGTGTTTTAGCTTTACCTCATTATATTTTTGATTCTGTACTATTGATTTTCTGTGCCACAGACTATTTCCTCCCTGGGTTTTATTTTCCAGTGAATTTACCAGGTGTCTCCAAGAAGAAGCTGGGTGAGCAACATGGACTAGTTTGTTCTAAGGTTGTTCCCTTATACAGGTATGATTAAACTCTTCAAGAATGCTGTGGTTTAGCAGAATAGGTATCAACCAATCTTCAGCAGTTCAGAGAGACAAGGTTTGCATCACAGCAAGGGCAGGACAGATCAATTCGGGTGAATCATTCTGATCTCAGGGCAAGGGTACTTAAACCCCTTCAGCACAAGTGATCCAAGCTTTCAGGTGCCAAAAAAGCACTTGCAAGACATAGAGCCTCATGCTTGGGCAATTGCAGAGACTTTGTCAACTTTCAGTCCTGCAGCCTGGTGGTGTGGTTTAACCACAGCTGGCAGCAAGGTACCACTCAGCTGCTCACTCACTCACCCCTCACCCCCATCGGATAGGGAGGAGAATCAGAAAAAAACCCCAAAACTCATCCCTTGAGACAAGAACAGTTATTGAAACAAGGTAAAATATAACAATTGAAGGGAGGGAGGGGAGAGAGAGAGAGAGAGAGGTAAACCCCAAGAAAAACAAGTGATGCACAATACAATTGATCACCACCTGCTAACAGGCACCAAACTGTTCCCAAACTGTGACTGGCCTCTCTTCCATGTTACTCCCCAGCTGATATAAACCTGGCATGATGGTTGGAATATCCCTTTGGCCAGTTTGGGTCAGCTGTCCTGGCTGTGCTTCCTCCCAGCTTTTTGTGCGCTTCCTCACTGACATTAAGCAGTCCTCGAGTTAGGGTGAGCCCCACTCAGCAGCAACAAAAACGTTCGTGTGTTACCAACATTATGCTCATACTGAATCCAAAACAGAGCATTGTACCAGCTGCTAAGGGGAAATGAACTCCATCCCAGCCAAAACCAGGATAGTGGTTCTCATTTGTGTGCTACCCTGACTATTAGGAGAATTCTTCTTTTCCCTGTCCTTGCATTTAGCAGTCATAAATCTTGCTGCTGTCTAATGCTGTGCATTATGGTATGAGTGGGTTTGCTCTTCTGTCTTATCCAGCTGGGAACTCTTGCATGTTCATCATAATTGACCATTTCCTTCACCTTTCATCTGACATAGAGAAGAGTAAGAAATAACCTCACCCTGATTGCACTATTTCCTTTCATCCTATACTACCTGTCTTGTCTCCTGTTGGAATATTCCCACAGTCATCATCCTATGACTTCTGAAGCAATTGACCAAATTCTTGTTAACCTGGACAGAGGAACAAGTATTCTCTGCTTCCATGGGTTGGTAACCTGAGTTACTAACTCTCCACTGAAACAACATGGAAGGCAAGTCAGGCACTTTTATTTTTCTTCAACCATTATTGAAGGAGAAACAAGCAGCTTGTGTGTGTCATGCATCACCTACAGATGTCTCATGGCCCTCTCACTCCCCTATTTTCTTTCTTTCTGAATTGGGTAATAGTTTGAAAAATTATCCAAAGTAATATGTAGATTGGGTATTGAATGATAAAATGAGCTGCTTTTTCAGCTTGTCACATCTTTAAATTATTTATAACAATAATCAGCTGAACTATATTAAGCCAAAAATTACAAGAAATTTGAGTGTTTAGGTTTCTGTTCATTTAGATTACTCCAAATAAAAGTTGATTGAAAATGAAAAGAAGAAAATTGAATTACTTTAACTGATTATGCAGAGAAATGTCAATTTAATAATTCCCTATTGTTTCTTTGTAATTTTTTTACTCCTTCTCCAAGTCTTTTTGGTGGCTTCTGCAGGTGGGAAACTTTATTTCGTGATGAGAAAATTCTTCCCATGAGGGGAAAAAAATACACATTTCGTTAAACTCATAGAAATTTATGACTTAATTTCTAGTAAAATCTACAGCCACAACTCAGACAGGAAGTAAAATATTTCCAAAATGGAGGTTTAAATCTGTTTTAAAATTCCAATTTAAACTGGTTTTAATTTTGTATTTCATCCTTCTGCCATTGATAGCAAGACATTTTCCAATCCTTATTTACACACACAAAACCCCAGAAAATTTAAAACTGTGAGGATGGAGTGGGAAGATGGTGGAGCCTGAGGGGACTTGAATTTGGCTCTGTCACAGGCTTCCTTCAAATGTAGGATTAGTTATCTAGTCTTTCCCTCTGTTCCCCACCTAGGCAGTGGGAACAGTCCTGTTTGCCAGCCCGCTGAGGCCCTCATGAGAAAAACCTAATCAGAAATGTGTTCGCTTAGGGAGTGAGACAGGTGGGTCCCTGGAGTTTTGAAACAGCTTATTTTTCTTTACCCTGGAGATGTCTGTAAATTTAATTTCAACCTGCCTGGATAAATTTGAAGTGTTTTAATGTTGTGACATCTGCAGTGCTGTTACAGATATTTAAAGAAATGCTGACCAACTGTTTGGCTGATCGCTGCTGTCAGACCACTGCCCTCTGAACCAAACTCTTACAATACTCTTACGAGACTTTTCTACATGGAAGTTCTGTCCGAGGACACAGAACTTACTGTGTGTACACCTTGCAATTGCTCTTGCAGGTGGATTTGTAAAACTCCATTCAAAATGTGTCAGTCTCCATGAGCTAAGCAAACAGATCTCATTTGAAATGTGAAAAGTCTTTGGGAATTATTTATACAATGAATTAAAAAAACAGACAGTGGTGAGAAGTGTCCCGGTGAAGCAAGGTAATTTGCATAGCAGGAGTAACTTTCTATGAAAATAAAGAATGAGATTAAAAAATAATTTTAAAAAAGGCTTCACCCTTAGAAACTGAGGTCAGGCATTATTGCTTTCTGGAAAAAATACCAGGGTTGCACATGAAGGAGTTAAGTCAAAAGAGGCATTAGACCAGAAGTGGTATCTATCAATGCCTTGTGAAAGGTTTAACAGGAGGAGCATGTGAACACAAATGGCTAGCTGTTGAAGAAGACTTTGACATTACTAGCTTTTGTGAAACATAGTGGTGTGGCAAAAATCAATGGGAAACTTTACTACCTGGCTATGAAACCAAAGCAGAGAGTTTCAATTTAAGCAATGAAGGAATAGCACCTCAACCTAAAAGTCTCCCCAGAAAGAAAGAGTGCAAAAGTCAGAAACTCCACAGCAGAGTTTACAGACAGGCTTAAAACATTGCATATAGAAATACAAATTTGCTCCAGAGTTACCGGCTCCAGTATTTTGTACATTCAGACATGAAAGATTTTTAATGTCTGAATTGTTCCTTTATTCAGAAACTTGTTCATTTGAAAGCCTTTTATAAGTGCAGGCTGTGGCTCTGCAGTTCTGCCCTTCTGCATTCTGAAAGGCTCTTTTCCAAAAATCTGCTCTTGTAGAGATTAATGCGATAGCAACTGGCAGATCTTGTGCTCACCTGGGCATTCCCTTTGGAGGCAAACCAGGTGGCAAACTCAGTTATGTGCAAGGTGGGAACATGAGATCTAATAGTCACTGCTTAACTTAAAAATGCCTGGCTTGTGCCAGGGGTAAATTCATGTGCAGGAGGAGAAAAAGGCCAGAGCCCATCTCTTCCCAGTGCTCCTGGTGAGGACAGGCTGCCCTGCTCTGCTGCTCACTGACCGCGTTACAGGTGCTGCTGCTCCTGCCTCCCTGAGCTGCCACTCAGACCATGGTTAGAGCAGCAAATCAAACTGTGGAGGAAAGGGGGGAATAAGGACATTAAATGCAGTGTTCTCTTGGTGGATGTGGGGGAAGCAGTCAAGTTAATATGTGAAAACCAGGTGTAACTGGTGGGAAAAGAAAAAGCAAATGGTGCCAATTAAAGTGATTGCTTCTTAATGATGTGTGTTATAACAAGTAACTTAATCTGTTAACATAGGAAGAAAGCTGTACTCTAATAAGCAGGAGACATGAGACAGCTTAAAGTCTGCAAGTAATGGTTTTCCTTTTTTCTTATGGAGTGTTCCGGAAAGATCTTGATGCAAAAAATAGCCCTCTTGACCAAATGATCAACTGTTTGATTCCTCAAGTCTTCAGCATCTTATGTAAAATAACTACAGGCAACCTTAAATTTGTAATAAAAGAGAAAACAGCAACTTGCTAGGGAATTTATTTAATCTGTATATTCAAACTGACAGTACTCGGAATGTCAGTCTGTGCTTCTTGAGAAAGAAGAAAATTTCCATAGGGTTCATGTTGCTGGTTGATTCAGAATGCCCATTATAATTGTGAAATATTGGTAGGAATGGATTGAGATATATTCATGACAGTAGGTGGACTAATGGAATTCAGTGACTTTATTTAAAATGTGCAGGAGTTTATTATAATACTGTAATAGAAATGTCATTTACCCTGACAGGAGGAGAGGGAAAAGCCCTGTCAATGAATAATAATGAAGTTATTTAAATGTCAGCTTTCTTGCAAATAGTTTGCAAAATACAAATTATTCTACATGTTTCTAGTTTTGTTTTAATTTATTACTGGGAAAGTCAGAGCTTCAATCCCACACTTTTGGTGCTTTTTTATACTGTGAAATGAGCTAGTAATCAGGAAAATGTTTATTGTCTTGCATTGTCTCCTGAAAAAATAGGGAGTCAGATTCTAAACAGCTACTGGTAAAATTTGGGATATAATGATATATGATGTGATATAATTATATGGTGGGACAGGTGTGAAGTTCAGAATTGGGTCTAAATACTTCTATTTTCTGAATATTATTATTCTACTGTCATCTGCATTTCAGTGACATCCACAATGTACCACTCACATCCCCCTTCTCCCTGGAACAATTTGAGAAACAATTGCAACACACATGTCTACAAAAGGCACAATAAAGTAGGGCTTACTGTTCACTCATTTACATATAGTTATTTCATTAGCTGTAGCTGTTTAGAAGGCACAGTTTAATTTTTGTGTTTTCAGCTCTACAGGTGCTGGGTTTAGTCCTTTCCGATGATTTATCCAGGCATTTGCTTGCTACAGTCACATTATACAGATGGACTAAAGCTGATTTCTCTCTGCAGAGCTTCAGAGGAGCAGCCTTCCACACAAAGTGCGGAAATGTTGGTTGCTTCATATCCTTTCCCCTTCAGATAACTGGGATTGAATTTGTTGATCCTACACTGTTATTAGTGCCCGCACCCTGCTGAGGTGCATCTGTCTTTTGCAGCACTTCCAGGTTAGGCTGGCTTCCTGGGCCATGCAATGGCTGATGTGTTTTCATGGGTTGGGAGTCTCATGCTGCTTTATAACACCCATTTAATAAAACAAACAAAGAGCTTATTATCTAGGCTGTTAATCAGTGCCTACTTGTATACATATATATATATATGTAACAGCAATAAGATGAATGCAGGCTGGTGACACTCCTGGGTTAGATTCCAACAGAGACTTTACATGTATGCAGTGTTTCCTTTGATATAATTCTTTTTTTCTGCTCCTCTGCAAATGTATATATTACCATTTCTTTGTGTTAAAACACTTAGGGATGCCTATCTGCTTTTGTATATATAACATTTGCCTCCCCGTTAAAATTAAGGGTAATTGTAAAGTGGTATGAAAGAAAAAACTGGTAACAGGGAAGGTGGAAGGACTGGCTGTTGTCAGTTTAGAACATGATAATGAGAGTAAGATCTAGAAGTAACTCCTTCGATTGCTTGTGAATTTGTTCATCTGAGAAAAAATGATGTTTTTCTAAGCTTTTAAATCTTTCGGTTTCTTTTATGGATGTTGACAGAGGCGCACGCTTCCATCTGTATAGAGTGCTACCTGTAAATAAAGCTACAAATGCAAAACAATTGCCTAGAGATTTGAAGCAAGAAGTGGCTGGCAGTTCTGAGATTACCATTTGCAGTAGGCTGTTGACATAAGTTTGCCTGTGTTGTGGCAGGGGTACTGGCTGCCTCTTTTGAACAATTTCAAAGCAAGTTTTATGTCTCAGGATTTTCTTTGCTCCTTTCCCCTTTTGAAAGATCCCGTTTTGAATTCACTGTCACTGGTATAAGAAAAAGCAGCATTATTTTGTTAATACATTTTTCCTAACTCAGCAGGTCAGATTTAGTCCTTGTAATCTTTGCATGTCTTTGTCAGCTCAAACTTCACAAAGGGTAGGTTTTGGGGTTTAGGCAGAGAGCAGCAGATTTCTGAGAAGGATGGGTGGTGAGGTAGGGCGAGGTAGCAAAGTGAAGCCACAGTCCTTGGCAAGGCTGTGTTCAGCGTCCTGCTGTGGATCCCCTCACCCGGGTGCTGGAGCATCTCTGAAATATTTGGTAACAGAAACAACCAGGACAGCATCCTACTCCTCAGTCCACTGAGGAAATAGCTCAGTCAGTTTATTTGTGCTCCTGAGAGACATGACCTTATAAAGGGAAAGCTCAGTCAGCAGATGAGAATTTGACGTTAATTTTCTAAACACCAAAGGTCACACATGCACACAGGAGGGCGTGAGTTTATTGGAGGAAAGGAGAAATCTGTGGCATAAATCATAGGCCAATTGTTACATGAGCAGGCAGATACGTGCAAAGGCTTCTATAAAGTTCCTAAATAGAAAGACTCAACTTTAATGCAGATTCACATTTTAGTGCAATTCATCTTTCATGGATGAGACCCTAAGCTGCTGCTTTCTTGTTTTATTCATGTACTGATTGCAAAATCTGAAATCCCAGAAGCTGTGATATGAATGTAGGTATGGTACTTGATTCAGAAATGTAACACCCTCCATCTTTCACTGAAAAAAAAGAGTAAGCTTTAAAGGTCTTAATTTAGCTACTGTTGCCCTGATAGGAGAGAACCTGCAAATAATGGGTGCCAAGATTTTATTTTAGAATGTCTGGTTTTGGAGTGCCTAGCAAAAGGGAAAATTCACGTTACTGCTTGCAGAGAAAGTTCTATATGGACCCATCTGTCTGTGTTACAGATGAGATGCAGGAATATGTTATACTTTTGAATGTCTATTACCCAGATACATGTCCCTTTCTGCAATATATGGACACCAACTGCACTGATTTGGGCTGATTATCTAAATCCCTGGGATAGTGGGACAGAATTCAGGCAAGTAGGAGCTGCATAATGAACAAAACCTCTGCTGATGGTTGATCCTGGTTCCAGTCACATGTTAAGGGTAACTCCTACAGGAACACCGGACAGTCTCGTTTGTTCACTTCTTTTGTACTTCCCCAAGACATGTAGTCAGTGTTTTTATGGGCAACCCTCATTTCAGAAATATTTGATTTTCTCCGCTGAATGGTGGCTTTTGAAGCAAGAAAAAAGCACGTGTCCGTCCTCTGCTAGTCAGTGCTAGAGAAGGTACTTTGGAATACACTGAGATGTATTCCTACATTCCTACATGTATATCCTAACAAAACTAGTCCAAGCTTGGAGTATATGATGAACTGATAACCTTAGTCTCTTGCTGTCTGCTATTTGGCATTTCTGACAATCATTACCATCTTCTATATGCAGAATGTAGCATTTCTTACTGTACATGTTTATGATGCTTTAGGAAGATGCTGGTTTAATTTGTCGTAATCTAATTTAAATGCAAATTATAAACACTCACATGATGCTGTGTGTATATAATTAAGTATCATTATATACTACATGAATCATTGAAAATGCTCTAGAGAGCTGTTCCGCTATTTAAAGCATGACTTATATTGAAAAGCTGCCAAGTGACTTGTGGTTTTGTGATTAAGTGTTTGTACTTATAAGAATCTCTCTTGAATTATAGGTCAACAGATTATGGGACAACATATGAGAAACTGAATGATAAAGTTGGTCTGAAGACTATTTTGAGCTATTTGTATGTTTGCCCAACAAACAAACGCAAGGTAGGTGATGATGTGGTTGGCTCATTTTGGCTTTATGATGCTATATCTGTTGTGGGCATCTCTTCCAATTTCCTCAATATCTGTTACTATTTAAGTGGCAGGAATCTCTCTGTTGCTCTTGCCTTGAAAAAATGTGTAGCTTTACCAAAAAATAAACCAAATTGTACCGCCTCTACCACTTACCAGTACCACTTGAGGGAAAGATGGCATTAAATGGATAGGCATCGCAGGTACCGTGCATGTAATTGTTTGCTTACCTTCTGGATGGTGTTGATTTTGTTGTCTGAGAGGGAGAGAGACTCGTTAAAATGGCAGAAATGCATCTACAGTGACCAGATTGTATGCAACATTATTTGTCTTTTAAGTGCTCCCAGTAGTGAACTGAACAGGATTTGACAAATTCCTGCAGAGAAAATGCCTTCGAAGCCCAGAAGGTTTTAATCATCCAGACACCCTACTGACTAACAATTTACTATGAATTTATAATGCTGACATATTCATGAAAGGAATCTGGATGCCTTCTTTGAGATACATTTTTGACAAAACTTTTTGTTTTCTAGTCCTTGTTTTTCAGTCCTTGTGCATAGTTTGAGTCACTACAGGCAAAACTGAATTTCATTGGCAGAAAATGTTAGTAAAGACTCACCTCTAAAGGAGGCTGGGTGTATCTGGGCAGCTGAGGTCACTGTAATGCTGTTCTCACTATACTGAAATAATTACGTATTCTTTAAGACAGATTGTGAAAGGAAAGAGGGAGCTGTCCTAACCCAAGAGGACAATGCTTAGCAGTTTAAATTGCAATTAAATGGCCTGAAATTAGTGGAGAGATGTCATCTCATTGCAGCTGACCCTTAAGAAGATATGAAGCTCTTCTCTAGGAGCTGAAGAATGAAATTATCAGATCGCTTAAATGTCCTTCAGCAAGCTCATTAAGTCAACTAAAGTCCAGGCTGGCTCTGAAAATCCTTCATCACCCACCTCTGGCTGCACCGTGCACCTCCCCCTCCCTGCCTGTCTCTGCCACCCCTGTTTGTGTAGCCATCTGCTGAGCTGGATCCAGGACTGACCTGCCTGAAAACTAATCCCTTTCCAGCTCAAGAACTAAACAGATGAAAGGAAAAAGCTTCCAGGCAGAAGTGTGGAACTATCTTTTCTGGCAGAAGACTGCTGTAAAGTTGGCCTGTCATCAATATGGGACAGTGCCAGAGGAGAGCTGCAACACCTGGGATGAGAGGACCTATGTAATGGTCTAATATTGAATTTTTCAAAGTTTATTTCAGCAGGAGCAGAGTTAGGCTTGCAGGGAGAACTTTTGAAGGCCCTGCTTATGGTGTTTCTATAGAACATCAGGCCATTCCTTTAAGAAACATTTAATTTTAGGCACCTTGATAGACCCCTGAGGCTAAGAGGGCACAGGGAAGAAAGTGTAGAGCTATCTTATGTTACTACTCTAAAAATACTTCTGCAGGGAAAGCAAAAATACTAAAACTCGAGGTCTGTATTATACCTGCTGTGGAATGAAAAGCTGAAGGAATCATATTTAAAAATTCTGCCACCAAGGAAAAAAAAATCTATGGATCCTGAGACCCGATCCCATTTCCTCCCCTGAAATTCTGATAACACTTTCAGAAACTCTGGTCACTTTGAAAGTTGCATTTTGTTTCACTAATGTGGGCTGAGTGCACAGCTGCAGAAATAATTTTAAAATGTAGAACTCAACTACTCTAAACTCAATGAATTTTGTAAAACTCCTACTCTTCATGTGAAGGGGTTATATGCTGCTGCAGCTAGTACTGGGCAAATGCTAACAGTGTGCTTTCCCTAAATATTTGTTATATGTGGTGATTTCTCTGACTGCACCCATAGCCTTTGATGTCCTTTGTTCCACAAGGCCTTCCTTAGCAGGGAGAAAAGTCTTCTTCAGTAGTGGAAAAGAAATGGTGCATTTTTCATCTTGAAGTTATTGGATGAGAGACCTTGCTACAGCAGTGATCCATAAGGGGGGTCAGCATGTACTTAACTTTCTGAAGCTGCCTTGTTTTTGGGAAAAAAAACATTTTAGCACGTATTTAACTTTTAGGAATAGTTCCATTGAAACAGAAGGTAAATTTTGAACCTAGCTGACTCAGGACTGATTGCTTCTAATGAAAAAAAGCAAGTGTACCATTTATGTAAGTCTTGTCTGTTCTTTGCAAAACAGAGCAGTTAGGAGAGTGAATGGTAGGATGCATGTAATTGGATTTATCAAAATAATTGATAGATTTGTTCATGAATTTCTGATTATTTTCACATTCTGGAAAAGAACAAACACCAACATGTGTTGAATAAATTGTTTGTTGTAATTTTTTTGCTCTTGTCCATCTAAAAAAAAAAAGTGTCTATAAATACCCAGTATTTGCAGAGCTTCCCACAGCCCATGAATGCCAATTTATTTCTAAAAGCTTTTGACTTCCAATTCTTGTCTCTTTATTGAACAAAATTAAATCCTTGAACCAGACATTGCAGGCAATGTCATATTGCAAAAGGGTACTTGGAAACAAAAATTAGAACAAAGTCAACCATTATTTACAATTTCATCTGACGACCTATTGCTGTTGCTTGACATTTTTCTGAATTACAATATTTTCTGAAGGAAATGACAGAAGGTGGTTAGTAACATAGTGATGTATAAGTCCTGGCAAAGAGAAGTGAAAGCATTTTTTAGTATTCTTTCCTTTTACAGAATTACTGTGCTTCTTGGTCATATGACTGATGACACAGATCAGGGGGTAAAAAATGTACCACATGGATCTTGCCAAAGACACAGAGCCCGTTTAAGTATTTGTCAACAAGTCTCCAGAAGGGATATGTGCAATGTGCAATAAATCCCTAGGCTTAGGTATGTCAACACTGGTTTATTTGTTAGGTTCATAGAGCCTTTTGTGATGAGGAAGAAAATTATTTGAATGCTTCTACATGAAGAAATACTGCTTGGGAATAATGCTGATGGGTTACAAAGTAAACTAAAATAGAAATCCAAGTTGATGCCTTGAAATTCCATTTTCACAGAAGTGTGTCGTTCATTTTCCTAGAAACTCACATGTACTAAGCTTTAAAGTATTTCTCTATAAAAGCCTTTCAAATAGGTTGTTTTTACTCATTGCCTGGAAAATCATAGGCATACACACATAAAAAGTGAATGGGTCATGGTGGGGACTCTAGAATTTGTTTAACTGGAGATTTTCTTTGACTCAGAAAGTGCTGCTGGTTAATTTAGATGCTGTATCCCTGTAGGATGCACACTGTGTTCTCTGCAGAGTTTGTGCAGCCTGTTCGTTCTTTGTACTTTCAAGCCCCTGGTATCTGTGTATCTTCAGTTAATTAATAATTGCTGGGTGATAGTATCTGCAAGTGACTTTTATGCTATTAATAGGACTAGTGCATCAGATATTTCCTGTGGGTTTGAATTTTTGTGGTGGTGTTCATTTGTTTGTTTGTTTGTTTTATTTTTTCTCTCTCTTTCTGCAGGCCTGCCTTGATTTTTTTTTGCTTTATTCCTCCAACTGTTCAGATTTTAATTGCTGTGTGGAACAGTGTCACCTTTTTTTTTCTCTTTAAGGATAAATAGATACCTTCCTCTTCCTTGATATTCACTGCTTCTGTTTATCACCTTCATCACAGTGTGTTAAGCATTGTCCCGTTGAGTGTGTAGCACCAAGATAGCAGATATTTATTGTAAATATAATTGCATGGGTTTCAATGCTGGCTAGATCCCCAACTACTTCAAATTTATTTCCATTAATGAGTTTTAAATGAAAGGAAATTAAAGGAATGGCAGCCTAGCCTTCTGTTCTTTCTAGCATTCTTCAGCATAGCTGGTGGTGCTGCACAGAATAGTTGGCAGAAGTTTCCATTAGTCAAGACAGTAGAAAATTTACCCTTATTAGCTGAAGTGGGAATGACTGATTGCAACTTTCTATCCTGTGGTACTAGGCGAGTTTATTTGCTTTAGGGAAGTTCTCTTTCTGAAATATACGCTGCCCTCTTGTATAAAGGGTAAGACCTAGACCTGTGTACTTTGTCCTTGCCTGTGTACCCAGTCTGCTGAGAGCTGGGGAAAATATCCGTAGGAGTGAACAGTTTCACCTGGCATTGCTGTTTCTCAAGAATCTGCTTACCCTCAGTTGCTAAAATCAGATAGGGAACACTTCTAAAAGTCTTTTTCTGATCTGCCTCACTGTGGAAGATTTCAGAAGTCTGATGTGATGCAGGTGTTGATTTTTTCAGTCAAGGAAAAGCAGTTATTTCCAGCAGTGTCCTCATAGCCTCTGTAGATCTTGGTGTGAAGGGTGTCAGTTTATCTTGGAGAGGTTGAAGCTCAGCAGAGCTCTGGGCACACCTCACTGTAGACTGAGTCAATCCCGTGGCAGTCAAGGGATGGCATCCTTAGCAAATGAGGCACAGTGGGAAACAGCCTCTGTCAGTCATGCCAACAGCACCATGTGTGACTGCAGTCCACTCTTGCTGAGGTAACATCAATTATTTTCTTGCTCTCTTCTTTTCACTTGGAAGGAAAGGTCCTTGTTAGCTGCAGTATGTGAGTGCAGCCTTCAAAGAGGCAGTCATGAGACCAAAAAGGCATATGTGAATGGCTGAAATTGTTTGGGGTTTTGTGGTTCATAGTTTCTTGGGGTTGGTTTTTTTAGGTTTTTTTAAATGTTGTAGTGGACAGGAGATTTCAAGGAGATGTTTACTAAGAGTGGTTTTGTACCTTTTTAAAGGGAGGAACCACTTTGTACTGCAACATTTTGGAGAGCAAAACATAAATTTGCTCAAATGAAAACTCGCATTTGGATTAAACACTGTATAACATAGGATGGTGCATGAAATATCTCCTATGCTATGACCACAAGTAATGATTCTTTATAGCCTTGTAATTTGCTTCAGAGAGAGTGTTTTAGAGGGAGGGAGTTGAGAGAATGTGGTGTGGGATTTACCTCCTATTTTCACTCACCTGATAGGCATTTTGGGTTAGAAAGTACTACACATGCCTTTAATCCAATGGTCTTCCAGTGGGAGAACATAGGGACTCTTCTTCACTTCTGTTTTTTCTCCAAATATGGTGGCCTAAATGTGTTTCATTCAGCAGTTTGAGCTAAAGATTCCACCTCATCAGAAAAGGGTTGAAATACTGAACCTACAAGAGAATTATCTTGGACTGCAGGGGTGGTTCAGTGGATAACACTGTACACATGCAACTCCCCACGGGAAGAGGGATGTCTCACACTGAGAATTAAGAAGTCTTTAATTTTCAGCAGTTCAGCAATAATGACAGATTAAGTCAACTGCTTTACAAGCCTCTGGTGGTGGTAACTGGAAAATCTGATAATCTTGGGATGTCCTTGGGTTAATGCAATTACAGTTTTCACTTTTGCTTGTAATACCTTTAGATTCAAGAGTAATTCTGGCTGTGAACCAGATAATCAAGTGTAGACTTGATTTCCATTTTAGAAGACTGTCTTTTCTGCCTCCCATCTCACATGAAAACAAGGATAATTTTTTACTAGTTTAGAAAGGTGGATTGTTCCTCACATCTCTGGATATGATCCAGCAGCTGGGTAGTTTCTCTGGAATCAGTGAAGATGTGTCAAGTGGAGTGACTGTAGAGCTGGTGCCGTGTTAGTCTTTAACAACGAGTTCCTGGGGAAACCAATAATTAACGATCATTTGGTCTGTGTTAACAAACTGCAGTCAGGGCCTCATCTTTCAAAGTGAATATTTTCACTTTTGAAGTGGCTGGCAGCATTTGCTACCAAACTTTCTGATTCATGGCTGCAGTACATGACAGCTCTCACAACAGCCATTACACACAAAGCCCTTGCCATTACTCTGCATCCGTATCTCTTCTTGGATATGAAGTGAAATCAAAGCCCA
>VYZT01017473.1:53493-68981 GCA_013400735.1 Pomatostomus ruficeps | reverse complement strand
GCCCTCACAGCCATGGAGGGGCCATGAGTGTGTGTCTATCACTGCCCTCACTGTGGGCAAGTGTCCTGCCTGGAGGGGCCATGGGCAAGTGTCCATCACTGCCCTCACAGCCACCGAGGGGCCGTGGGTGTGTGTCCATCACTGCCCTCACTGTGGGCAAGTGTCCACCACTGCCCTCACAGCCATGGAGGGGCCGTGGACAAGTGTCCATCACTGCCCTCACCACCACTGAGGGGCCATGGGCAAGTGTCCACCACTGCCCTCACTGTGGGCAAGTGTCCACCCCTGCCCTCACAGCCATGGAGGGACCTTGGGTGTGTGTCCATCACTGCCCTCACCATGGGCAAATGTCCACTACTGCCCTCATCACCCAGGTGGGGATGGGCCTGGCCCCCGTTCTGGCCCTCTGGCCTGTGCCCCAACTCCCAGTTCTGCCAACGGAGAATTTATTGGACAATTGAACAAACTGAACAAGGACGGAGAGGAGATTTGCCCCCGGAAAGTGGCTCTGCTGATAAAGTTGGAGTATTTCCTGTTCAATCCCAGTGGTGCTCCAGCAGGGATTCAGACAGCAATGGAACTCAGCTTGGCAAGAGTGGATGGATTGAATGTTTTTTTTAAGTTTTTTTTGGTATTGTGTTTTTTAACAGAGAGCCCTGAAATAATGTAAAACACCTGCCAGAGTCACCAGCGGCCATCACCCAACTTCCTGCATCCATCTCCTCCACACACTTCCCTGCTCCAGCAGCACTGTCCACTCCCTTTGAAGATAAAATTCTAAGTCCCACAAAAAACAAGTTGTTTCCTTGGCCTTCATGAGAGCAAACACAATAAAGCACCCAGCTGGTGACGTTCCTTCATTTTGTCATTGCTCTTGTCTGGCTGTTGACAATCTCTGTGGGGTTATTCCGTTTGCATACCGCAAAATAAATCATATTTGAAGTGATCACTCCTAGGTCAGGTTTTAATTTGCTGGACTTCATTTGGGAAAACAGCAAACATGTGTTTTCTGCCTCAAACATTTGCAACGCAATAATTAACAGGGTGCCAATATTCCAGTCCTAATGACTATCTCATCTTAGTGGTGCGTGTATGGAGGATTTTAATATTTCATCATGTTTTATTTCAACCGCACTGGAGTGAAGCTGCAGTTGCGCTTCTCCACAGACTAAATTGTTTTAAATCACTGAAGTAAAAATATTACTTCATTTCTCTGTCTTTTTCTTGACAATGCAAAATTAAAAGAGTCACTCATTTTTAAAGATCTGTGGGGAAAAAATGTTCTCTCCCGTTTTGCTTCGTACGGCAGGATCCTGGCAGAGATGATGATGCCAAGGAAGGTTTGTGCCTCTCCAGGACAAGTTCCCTGCTTCACCCCACTCCTTCCTGGGCAGAGATAAATAATTTCGGGGAGATTTTCAACCCCTTCCAGGGCCTAGAGGGGCTGCAGGAGAGCTGGAGAGGGACTGGGGACAGGGGCTGCAGGGACAGGACACAGGGAATGGCTTTAAGCTGGCAGAGATTAGATGGGATATTGGGCAGGAATTGTTCCCTGGGAGGGTGGGGAGGCCCTGGGATGGAATTCCCAGAGCAGCCATGGCTGCCCCTGGATCCCTGGCAGTGCCCAAGGCCAGGCTGGACATTGGGGCTGGGAGCACCTGGGACAGTGGGAGGTGTCCCTGCCATGGCAGGGGTGGCTCTGGGTGGGCTTTGGGATCCCTTCCAGCCCAAACCATTCCAGGATTTTGTGAAAAGGGTGTGAAGACCCCTAAGGCACTGCTCGAGCTCCATCCCTGCAGGAGCAGCAAAGCTTTGCCCTGGGTTTAACAAATTTTTAAAGCCCTGCAGGACAACAACCCCAGCTCTTGTCAGTCCCTGAAAATGCAGCACCACCAGGCTGAAACTTCTGAACTGCACAACAGCAAAGCTTTGCACCCATTAATTCCAAGTTCTGAGATACCTGTTCTGTATGAAAAACCCTGGTGCTGCATAAGAAAGCTTATTACTAAAAGTATTTAATATTCATAATGATTTAGTTATTGGGAATCTCTCATTAAAACAAGCGTGGGCCTTGCACCCCTGACTGCAACAACTCTGTCCTGAGGTAGGACCAGGCACAGCAACACCAGCATGGCATCCTGGGGTACTTATGGTGATAAAAACACTGCTCCAGTGCACAAAACATCGTAACGGGGGTCCAATTTAATTATTTAAGCACACACACAACATATATGCACAAACATGTGCACAGACTCACTGCAAGACAAGTTCTGCTGCACAAATGGAAAGGAAACTGTTTTTAAAGGATAATATGGGTAACTTTACACTGAAATATTTATGGGTTTTATTTATGGCAAAGTCTAAATGATACTTGACATGAATTACACACAGGATGGACAACTAAATATAAATCTTCCCCTTTTTTCCTTGTGTTAAACGACTGGGCTGCACCAGTGTGGCCTCACTGGGATAATGCACCAGCCACATCCCCTGGAGATGTCTCCAAACCCCACTCCCAGGTACAGTTCAAGCAGCTGATGTCAAAGAATCAGAAATCAAAGCTATTTTGGAGAATTAAGAGAAATAATCCAAACCAGGGAGGCAGGAGAGTCATGATCAAGTGCAGATCACAACCATGAGGAAGGAAAAATTCAATTATTCACTCAGCAAAGTTCAGAGCCTTTTCCAGCCTCACCCGTTCTGTGACTGTTGCTGCTTTGCAATATCTGAGTTTATTTACAATTAGGAAGGATAGGGAGATGATAAAACTGCTATAAACCTGAGGACAACCCCCTAAATTAGGACTAAAACTTGTATTTACACTCACATTCACACACTGAACTCCTTCAGCCACTCTTGTTCCCTGAAAGAATCCAACTGTTCTGATCACAAATATCAAACCTCCCCAAACAGGAATCATGGTTGCCATAAATAAACCCTATGGATGCCCCAGGACTTCACCCGCAGCCCAGCCTCGGGTTCCTGACTGCCGCTGTAACAGTTCAGTGGCACAGGATCAGGCAGTGAAGAGTCAGCGACCATCCCTGACAGCTCCTGGAGCACAGCCCAGCTCCCCGAGGATTTACAAAGCCGGGGGAAAAGGAGACAGGAAGAAATTATAGACCAGTCAAACTTTGATATTGGGAGCGATAATGGAACAAATTATTAAAATATTTATAAGCATCTCAGGTTCAGAAGGTTATAAAGCACCAAACAAATCCAATCTTTTCCTTTGACAAGATAATTGGCCTCGTGGACAAGGGGGGGCAGCAGGAGGGGAAATATACACCGACTTTATCAAGATTTTTATATACCTTTGCTGTGACACTCTCATAAAAAAGGAGGGAAATACAGTTTACATTAACAGAGTCTGAGGTGGACACCGAGAAAAGTTTTAAAAAATTTAAGCCGGGTTTTTACTGCGTGGTTACAAGGGCAGCAGCAAGCTCGGAGGGAAATGGTGCTCTGCAGTACTGTGAGCTGGAATCCCAGTCCTTGTGTGGGGAACTTTAAACCCCAGCTGCCAACTGGGAGGGCATTTTAACCCCAGAATTTCCAATATTTGTATGAGTTGATCAAAGAGTATCCTTATAAATCCAAGCTGGGATAGGGTCCAAGCAACTTACGTGAGACAATCAGAAATCAAAATTATTTTGAGGAATTAAGAGAAATAGTCCAAGCCAGCAAGACAGGACTGCCATGAACAAGTGCAGAATGCAGCTATTAGAATGAAAAAAAATCAATTACCCACCCAGAAAGCAGTTCAGAGAGCCCCTTCCAGCCTCCCGTGCTCTGTGATTGTTGTTGTCTTTAAATTTTGTACTTATTAATAATTAGGCAGAATATGAATGTGATCAAACTGACAATTAATCATGAGAGATCCTGATGATAACGAAAATCATTATCTGCAAGATTAACCGTGGGCCTCACACACAGTACAGCGACATGTCCAGACTGCAGAAAAAAACAACTTTTAAAAATTTTCCTCACCACAGCCTCAAAATCCAGAGAAAAATGATCTAAATAAGCAGTGAGTGAAGGAGATATCAAGAATGCAGCACTGCCCACCAGGCCCCCTCTGAGGAGGCACTCCCTGAAACACTGCACCTCACTCTGCACCCAAAAGCTGAAGATAAATTTTTGAAGCCGTAATTAAAATTTAATTGAAAGTAATTAAACCAGTATTTCAGAAAAGCTCAGTTCTGGAGGAAATGTTAAACCAAGTTATGCAGCCCAGAGCCAGAGATGTGGTACAGCCATGGAAGTGTCTGAAGGATGTGACCGATGGGATGAACGGGGAACAACCAGCCCAGAGAGAGGAATGTCTGCAGGAACAGGGGGGATTGATGGGATTGTCCTGGGCAGGAGCAGGAGCTGGATCCAAGATCCTTCTGGGTCCCTCCCAACTCGGGATATTCCAAAATTCAACAAAAATGGGACAAAACTGAAAAAAAAAAAGGGAATTGAGACAAAGCACTTAAAAATGGAAAATAACTCTACCAGACCTACCCCACACCAGCTCTGGGCTGCTTTACAAACTCAGAAATTCTGAAATGATTCACTCAGATTCCTGAACGTTGCATCCTGGGGAAGAACAATGAACAGAATGAGTTTGCGTTTGGAAGAGAAGGAATGTGAGATCTGAGTTTCACAGCAGCCTGGCTTGAAGCACGGTGAGGGCTGCAGGAACCATCTCCTGGTACTTGTGATTCAGAACAGACAAGTTCCTCGAGGCCCTGAAGAAGCCACAGCGAATTTGTGAGCAAAATGCTGCAGTTTTGGCAACGCTAATGAAGGCTGGACTCCGTGCTGTGGCGTATTCCCAGAATCCCAAAATGGTTTGGGTTGGAAGAGACCCCAAATCCCACCCAGTGCCACCCCTGCCATGGCAGGGACACCTCCCACTGTCCCAGGTGCTCCCAGCCCCAATGTCCAGCCTGGCCTTGGGCACTGCCAGGGATCCAGGGGCAGCCACAGCTGCTCTGGGAATTCCATCCCAGCCCCTTCCCACTCTCCCAGGCAGGAATTCCTTCCCAATATCCCATCCCTCGCTGCCCTCTGGCAGTGGAAACCCATTCCCTGTGTCCTGGCACTCCAGGCCCCCATCCAAAGCCCCTGTGCAGCTCTCTCCAGGCTCCCCCTACACAAAGATCCCACTTTATGGCTCTGGGGGAGGTGGTTGCAGCCAACTCACTGCTGAAAAACAGCCCCGAGGTGGTGCTGCCAAACACCACGACCATAAAATGTGTTTATTTCTGCCGTGCCCGAGCCAGAGGAGCTCTGGGGGTGCTGGGGTATCCCCACGGGCTGGGCTGTGCTCCCAGCTCTGGACGCTCCCTCTGCCCCACACCAGCTCCAGTCATTAATTAAAACACATCTGAGCAAATCACAGGGCACAGGAGCTCCTAAAACACAGCAGCTCCTCCACCGGCCTGTCCACAGCGCCTGCAACCACAGCAGCCTTTTTAGGGACAGAAAATAGGGAAAACTGTGACAACAAGATAAGTTTGTTCCTGTGACTCCAAAATATATTCTTATTTAAAACAATTTACACCTGGCAACGGGCATTTGAGCAAAAGGAATGGCTGGCTTTGATTACAAACTGTGAGGCACAGCCACCAGCTCGGCCAGGAGCAGCGAGCAGCCCCATCCACTCGGATCTTCCCAGGTAATGGATAATTCACAGGAACACATTAGGCTTCATGAGAGCACTTCATTTGCTAATGGAGATCTACTGGGCTCTGCCTGGATCGCATTAACTTGGCTCTGGAGCAGCTCCCCGGCTCCATCAACCACGGTTGTGCTCGTGCCAGGAGATATTTTCACTTTACGTGGTCCATACTCGCAGTTTATGTTTGGTATGGAAGAGCCCAGTAAATCCAGGCTGCGGATGCAGGGGTTTCACAGAGAGCTCGGAGAGGGAGATAAACACTGAAACAAATCCACCTTCGTGGGCCCAGGGGCTCGAGGAGAACCTGGGGCAGCAGGAAAGGCCGGAGATGGTGCCATGGCTGCAGGGTGGGGGCCTCTCGACAGCCACATGGTGTCCTCATGGAATTAGTGACAGGTAATTAATCATGGAATCACGGAGCGCTCTGAGCTGGCAGAGACCTCCAAGCCCGTCCAGTGCCACCCCTGCCATGGCAGGGACACCTCCCACCGTCCCAGGCTGCCCCAAGCCCCGTCCAGCCTCAAACACTTCTCTTCAGCAAGGGGAGGCATTATTCTGAGACCTGGATTTCTTTGAGCTTTTAATTTTCTTCTCAAAACTTATCCTTTTTAAAGCTGGTTATTATTCTCCAGAGGGAGAGGCTTTAATATCTGCTTAAAGAAAGTAGGAAATTGGAACAAACACCTGAAAACCCAGACACACAGAACGCCGTGTGCTGGAGATTCATATATAACATCCAGTGTGTCCCTGCCCACGGAATGAGATCATTTATAAGGTCCCTTCCAACCCAGAATATTTTGTGATCTACATAAATTATTAAAATGTGTTCTCTGGGGCATTTTGAAGAGGAACCTCAGGCTGGTGGTGGTGCCAAGTGTTTCTGGTCCAACCAGAGCTTCAGTCACTCACCCAAAATCCTTGTCAAAAACCCACTCAAGGCCACACAGCTTCCACCTGCACCAAAACCATCCCCAAATATTCGGAGTCCGAGTTTCCACGCAGGATCTGTCCCAACAACCCTGAGCAAGGCAGTCTGCCTGGAGAAAGCCCCTCTATAAATAGCCTAGCAGGGATAAAAAAAAGGGTTCCTCGCTCTGCTGCCTGCGAGAGGGAGTCAAACCTAAACAAACTTTCAACACCAGCTGAGTTTACATATTTAAACTTGGAGGGTGCCAAAGCTGCAGCCGAACTGGCACCGCGAAGCCTAACAAAAAAATTCATATATTGACAAAACACACAGTCATAATAAAACCACATCCAGTTAATAACTTTGAGAACTAATGTTAACTCCTAGCACAATAGAAAAGTCTCCTTAAACACAATAAAGCACTGATATAATTTACTCTCAGCTCCTTTTCAAAACATTACTCTCTGCCCACAATCACATTCAGATTACAAAATTCCTTTTGTAGTTTTCTCCTAGCTGTGGGAATAAAATAAACCACTTAGATGACAGTAAAGTGTCTGTAAAATATATAACAGCAATAACTCCTGGTGGAAATGCAGCAGATATTTATCCAGGAGCCAAAGCAGGGAGCACTAATGCCCAGGGAGGGGCTGGAGAGGCCTCCCTGGTGCTGCAGCTCCTGTCCCCAGCCCCAGTGTCCCCAACACGAGGGGACAAGGGCTGGGGGAGCCTCCCTGGCCCCGTGGCACCAGCGCAGGAGCTGCTGCAGGAACAGGACGAGCTGCTCCTGGCTGGCTTGGGAGCAGGGACACAGCTGGGGTGGGAGAGCGAAGGACATGGCAGCAGCCAGGAATCACCTGCTTTAATTAAAGGGAATTTACTTTGCAGAATTAGAGAACAGAATCACAGAATCACTTAAGATGGAGAAAACCTCCAGGACCATCGAATCCCAGCTGTGCCTGTCCCCACCTTGTCCCCAGAGCTCTGAGTGCCACCTCAGGAATTCCTTGGATGCCTCCAGGGATGGGGACTCCAAACCTCCCTGGGCAGCCCCTGCCAAGGCCTGAGCTCCATTTCCATGGGGAAATTCCCACTGATTTCCAGGCTGTTTCACAATTGTAGAATATATGGATCACACAATAACGCAAGGATGTTATTTATCAAATACAACATCCATCCTGCCCAGGAACTGGTGTGCTTGAACTCCTGACGTGGAAGGAAGGACGCTCAGCGGTTTAGATGAGATATTAGGATGGCTTTTTTCACGGAAAGGGTTGGAAAGCAACGGCACAGGGAATTGCCCAGGGAAGTGTTGGAGTCACCATCCCTGCAGTGCTCACAGATGTGTGGATGTGGCACCTGAGCCCATGGTTTAGGGGTGACCATGGTGCTGGTGCTGGCTCACAGCTTCATTTGATGATCCTGCAGGTCTTTTCCAGCCCTGTTCTCTGGTTGTATAACGTGACCCGGTGAAGAGCTCTGCATCAGGAGAAAAGCTGATCCTGGAAGGTGGTGGGGAGCAGCAAGAGCCCGTTTGCAGGAACCTGAAGTGCAATTCCAGCTTCCAGGACCTGGAGTTGTGGATCCAGCCCTGGCTGCAGAGGGACCCCGAGGAGCCCCAGTTTGGCAGCCAAACACAAACACTGGGAGTGACTCCGGCCCTGCAGATTTTACACCTTCAAAACGCTCACCCTGAGCTCTCCACGGGCAAGAAACCCCCTTTTTGGGATTAAAACAACGTGTGGCCCAACAAACGAAGGGAGCTGTGGGTCAGAAACAATCCAGCACTAATTAAATCCGAGGCTGATGGACATTTTTAAGTGGAGCAGAATCACCTCCCACGTTTCGATGGCTGCGTTTCACAACCTGTAAAAATGATTTTCTCCAACTTTTCCTGCACGTTGTTTTCAAAGTTGTTTTACTGCGTATAAAACCATCAGCCTTTGGAGCCACACATGGGCTCTCTGCATAAAATATCACCTTATCTTTGTATAAGCAAACTATTTTAACTCCCCAGAGCTATTTAGGTAACCATTTGCCATGACCTCTGAATTCTTATCCTGAATTATATTTTTATGTGCTATATAAAGGTACTGTTATGTTACTGTTTTTATTCCAGGTGCCAAAAAGGACAAGTTTATTGCCAACTGCTCGCTCTGTGTCTTTTTTATATATTTTTTTTTGTTTTGTTTTAAAGTCTTAACTGACCCAGCAGTCGAATTTGTTTTTAATTCACACGGGAATGGTTTATGAGGAAAATCACATCTACTGCGAAGAAAGAAATAAACAAATCAGTGATATTTGGGGGAAAATAAGCATCAGCCAAAAGTGTCACCTTGCTGGTGTGAGTGAAAGGCCCTGTAGCAGCACAGAAATGTTCTTCCTGGTGTTAGATTTTGTTCCATCCCAGAAATGGAAGCAAAATCACAATCACAGAACCATGGAGTGGGCTGGGTTAGAAGGGATTTTAAAGGCAAATAGAAACTATTCACACAGACAATGAAATTAATAATAGCAACAACAATAATAACAATAATAATGTCCTTAAACCACTTCAAATGTCACATTTCCTACAGGACTCACAAGCTGACATGGAACCAGTGATGTGTGGAGATGGTTTTCCCACTCTGCTGAGAGACAGGAGGGCTGGATGGGATATTGGGCAGGAATTGTTCCCTGGGAGGGTGAGGAGAGGCTGGGCTGGAATTCCCAGAGCAGCTGTGGCTGCCCCTGGATCCCTGGCAGTGCCCAAGGCCAGGCTGGACACCCTGGGACAGTGGGAGGTGTCCCTGCCATGGGACATAGAATGGGATGGGCTTTAGGGTCCCTCCCAAAGCCTTCGGGGGCTCTGTGACACCAGGGAGGGGAACAGAAAGGCAGCAGTGACAGAAATCCCTGCAGTGCTTGGGAGACCAGGCTGGAGTGGGCTGGGATGCCACAAAGGGAATTTCAGGGAATTTCCTGCTGCTGCTGCCACCGAGAACTCTGCCAGTCCCGGGCTGCTCCAAGGGGCGAGAGGAGAACGGCGCCGGAGGAGCCGCTCGCAGCTCCGGCTCCGCGAGGGACGCTCGCCGTAGGTACGAGCCAGGAAGCTCCGAGCAAGCCAGACCACCCCTGCTGGCTACCAGGGAGGATGTTATCTGCCAGCTTTTCTCATCCGTAATGAGAATTAATTTAAATAAAAGAGGAACTGCATATCACAAGCCATTAATGAAGGGATACAATAAGAACAGATCTCGACTGCAGCCCATGTAAGAGCGCAGAAAATGTGCTTCCCACAAAGGTTCTACTATCAACATTTCTGAATAATTAATTGGAAATAAAAGCACTTTGAAGCTTAGCAAGGTTCCTTTAATGCTTTTTGAATAATTTGCAGTATTCAGTAACTTCCAGCACGAGGATGTGCGGGGAGCTGTGTTATCACATCACACTCAGGTGACCCACGGAAAGACAGGAATCCACAGAACGGTAAAACATAACCTCCTACACGAAAATAAAAATCAAACATCCTCGCAGACGAAAACGAAATTTAATGTGCATTCCTGAGGGATGGGAAACGAACCCCGGGAAGGGCTGTATTGCCTCGGATTGGTGGAATGAGATGCAAAATGCATATGAAAGGTTTTCATTTGAGCTGATAAAACCGCACGCTTTGGGAAGCGCCGAGCTCTGCGAGGAACAACACTGAGGTCTGGTGTCAATTTAAATGCACTGAACACCAGGAAAATGCCCCCAACTAAGGCTTCAAACTTGTACAGCACATTTCCACTCAACCCAACTAGATTGCCTGTCACATCTGACATGGCTTGTCAAAAGTTATCCTTCACTGCTCATGGGCAACATGGAGGGTCAAAAGACCAAATACAATGGTCCAACCCATCCCGTTTTTTTTCCTTCAGAGCAGCAGATATTGAACTCGGAGATGACAAGACAGAGCAGGTTGAAGCGGCTGCCAGAGAAAGAGAAGCTGTCCAGAGGCGCTGAGCTGAAGGAGAAAAACCAGGCGGTCTGTGCATGTCACGGCCGGGGCGCGGGCGCTGACAGTCGCACACAAAGGCTCTGAAAAGCCCAGGAACTCCGAGTGGCCTCTGCAAGGCAGCTCAGCCGCTATGGGGGAGAGCGACGCTCGCCCCGAACGCCAAACGGCCGTGCTGGAAGGGGAAGGGGTGTCCTGCCTTTCCTTAACCTGCAGCACCGGCACCAAGAGGGGGGTTTTGCATTCCCTGAAAAAAATTTTTTTAAGAGCAGCTTTTTCACTCAGAGTTTGTTTTTGTTTCAAAAAAATCAATGTTTTTCCAAAGCAATCAAATCTTTATCGTGCTTTCGGCTGGGGCTTGCTCGTGCTCATTATTCCATGGTAATTCATGGGATAGCAACAAATACGGAAAGTGCCATAGCCCTGTTACAATTATGAGCATTACACCTTTGTGAAAGGACAGCTGCAGAGATTTTCCACCACAATATCACTAAAAAAGTCGTGATCATGTGCTGCCAATGCATCACTGCAGCAAATACCTGCACAAATTCCCTTCGGGTGCCCAGCACCCTCCTCACCCCCTCCAGCACTGTCACAGCGTGAACCCTCTCTGTTCCTAATAATCCCTGAGCCTCCAAGAATCCCAACTGGTCCCTGTTTTCCTTCTCCACACTCATTTGAGTTTCAGGATTTCCCCATCCCCACACAGTGACCACGGCTGAGATCCTCAACCCTCGCCCTGCCCGTGGGCATCACCCACTGAGCCTGCCCCAGAGCAGCCCCACCAGGCCCAGGTTAATAACGGGGTATTCCCAGCCCTAATCCTCCCTTTGTGTCACCCCCTTTGTGCTTTAATTACCTCAAAAGCAACACCAGCTCCCATTAATGAGGGGATCTGGAGTTGCCACCTCGGAGTAGATGCAGAAAGTTCATGTTTGCTGTTGGTGGCGGAGCTGGCTGGCGATGGGAGTGACATTTTTAATACCTGGGTGGCTAAAATATCAGTATTTGAATAGGAAATCTCGCATTTTACACCCTTCTGCAATTCAATGTTTTTCAATCTTCCTGGGCTGCGCTCAGTTTTGTTGGATAACCTTTCCATCTAATCTACCGTGTGTCTCACTGAATTTGAGCACCTTATATGTATTCAAATACCTGGATTCAAATGCGTATTTTCTTTCACAGGTTTGGGTTTTTGAGAGTTTTTTTTTTGGTAGTGGAAAGGTCCTTCAAGTCACTTAAATTCATATATAAATTCATTCACAGACCTGTCCGGAGAAGGGCCATGAAGGTGATCAATCCTGGGTGCCCCATCTGTCCCTGGAAGTGTCCCAGGCCAAGCAGGATGGGGCTCGGAGCCACCTGGGATAGTGGGAGAGAGAAAGTGGAAGAATTCCACGGCAGGGGGTGGCACTGGGTGGGGTCTGAGGTCCCTTCCAGCCCAGAACCTTCTGTGATTCTATGATACAACCGCAGATATTTCACCTTGCACGAATACACAATCCTCACGAATGGAAAAGGCCAGTATTTCCGATTTTTTAAAGATCTGTCCAGTCAAAGAAGCAAAAATAAAACTTGGAATCTGATTTACTGGGCTCCGTTCCTGTATTTACCTTTCCAAGGGGTTTCCCACTCCTTTTTTCCCTGTCCCAGGGTCTGGGGTGAGGAGAGGGAGCTGCTGCTCCTGGTGGGGCGTGGGTGCCACGTGGCCCTGCCTGTTCCCTTCTCTCCCATCTCATCCCTTCCCTTCCCTTCCCTTCCCTTCCCTTCCCTTCCCTTCCCTTCCCCTCCCATCCCAGCGCTCTCCTGGATCCATGAGCCGCAATTTAACTCAAGAGCACTCCAGGAGCAGCAAACGCGGAGGCGCCGAGGGCAGCGCCGGCTCCACGCGAGGAGGGGCCCTGGGTAAACACCGGCGTGTGAGGATCACCTGCCCACACATCCAGCAGCACAATTAACCGGGGCCAGGAGAGCTCCCGATCCCCAGAGAGCCCAGGGAAAGGCAGGGAAGCTCTCCAGCATCCTGGAGATGAGATGGATCCCACACCATCACAGCGTGGTCCTGCACAGCACCGAGCGTTAAAACTGCACCCACCGCACCCTTCACAGGAAATTTGGGAGGGCAGGCAACACAGAAAATGGAATTTTGTTGTTATAGATTAAAATGGGTTCTCTGTAGCACAGAACAACATGGAAAGAAACAGCCTCACCTCTGAGGGCAAAGGAAAAACCACCCTGACCTGGCGTTACCCGGGCACGATGGAAAGCCCAGCATCAGAGGAGCCTCTGCTGCTTCCAGAGGCATCAGGAAGATTTTAAGGTATAAAGTCCAAAACGCTTTTACCAGAGAAAAGAGGGATTTCAAACTTAAAAATAGTCACTGAAAGCACATTAAATTAATCTAATTAGCAGAGTTTTCCCAGGATATTATTATCGAATACAGCCCAACCAGCAGAAGGCTGCGAGAATTCCAGGCATTTCAAGTATGCAAATAGTCTAACGAATTTCTAATGACTGATTCCATCCTTGATTTACTTCCCTTACCGAACCACTGCAACAATGCTCATTTTCAGAACTTTCTGAAAATACAGAACACAAGGAGACCCAAGGAGAAAGGAGATGAACGAAGGTACAACATCAAATAAGGAAAAACAAGAGCAGTCAAGAAATAAAGAGCAAAGGAAACCTTAATATGAGAATGGAAAGAACTGCACTCAATGGAGCTCCTTCTTTAAACAGAAATAAAATTCTAATTGGGTGTAGAGTCTGACACTGTCACACTTTGGCTTTTCACAGAAGCAGAGAATGGTTTGGCTTGGAAGGCACCTTAAAGATCACGTAGCTCCAGCCCTCCTGCCATGTTTGTGAAGAAAATATTGCAGTTCAAAGGCTTTCAAAACCGAAATCATCTGGTTTAAGAGGCACAGAACATGCACTTTCAAGGTGTGCCCATTAAAAAGGCTCGGGGATTTCTGAACCACCACAGCTTGCCTAAAATATGCGTTTGTTGCCCCGCTCCCCGGCACCTCCCGGCCGAGCTGAGCCCACCTCGGCGTTCCCCCGCTGCTCCAGGCTAAACCCCGGCCGAGGGGAGAACCAGGAAACCCAACAGCCTCTTTAACATCCCACAACGAATTCCTGACAAGTCATTTTTTCGCTCCCTATTGCAAGTGAACGTGGCAACCCCGGGTTTTTTTCTCCCCTATTACAAACAGGCGCTGCGCCTCGGCTCGCGGCCGTCCGGATGCTGATACGAGATTCATAATGGCTGTCAGAATCTGCAATTTTTCCTTTTGTTTTATGAGGTCAGGCAATATTACCTGCACTGATGTATTCCATTTCCCCAGCTGAAAACCTTCTCATTTGAGCCCGACAGGTTGAGGGAGCCACGATTTTGCAACCTCCCGTGTGAAACACAGCGCGAGGGGGCAGGTGCCTAACCCCACGCTCTCCTCTTGCTCTTGTCCACTGGCAACAGTAAATTAAACTGTCAAAAACGGAATTGTCCTGTCATCAACAAAGCCACAGCTTCACAAGTATTGCACCATCAGATATGTTTCTAATCCTGCATTTCCCTGCACCTGTAATTTCATCGGCAGCTCCCGCTGGCCCGTGGTGAGGAGCTGTCCGGGGGACACCGGTGGGCTCCTCAGGAGCCCTGACGCGGCATTTCGGAGACAGAAATTAATGAACAACACCAGCAATTTGTTACAGAGAGATGAAAAAAGAACTCAGCACCAGGCCCAGACCTCCTGCATCGCTCCGCAGCCCGGAGGAGGCCGGGGTGCTAGCGGGGTGGGACACCAGGCACCCAGAGCTGCAACAAAGGACCAGAACTCAAACAGATTTCAATGCAATAACTGCACAGATCAAGTGGATTTGCACCCAAAATCTGTGTCTTTGCCTTTTGGCCCCTTCAGAGTTTAGAAGTGCCTCTGAGAAGTTTCTTTTCCACCCCGAAAGGGTCTATCCCAGCATATGATGTCTCAGGAACTGCTGGCAGAAACAGCAATTTTTGGGGACTAAATCCACGTTCAGATTCACCCCAGTGTTTCCCTCTGCCATGCGGTTCTCCAGGGGTGATTGCAAAGGATCATGATTAACCACAATCTTCCTTTCAGGATTTAGGGGTGATTTCAATTTTCACTTGAAGCTGACTTGTACCCTTTTTTTAATCTGCTTTCGTTCTCTTGGAATAAGTTACAAACCTCACCTGTCACACAGGAGTACAAACTGCCCAGAAAATAGGCATTTTTTTGCAAAACTGATTAAAATATTGCCAAAGTATCATTTAAATGCATAAACTAAGCACACTATCCAGCAGAAGGGCTATACAAATTACCACCATTAAAGTGAAAGGGAGCATCTCTCCCGATGTGCTGATAAACAAGAAAAAAGGGCCTTGTTGTTATTAATTCAACATAGCAATCAAATATTGTTTTAGATTACCTCTATAAAAACTCCAAGCTTATCAATCATTAAACTGTGGACAGAAAGTTAAATTGAGATAAGAAATCATTTCACGCGGCTTAATGCAGTCAAAGTGACTCAATATTCCTTTATTAATTCTCATTTAATATCACTTTAAATTGCCGCCATTATTATCCTACGGTAGGCGAAGGGCTCGGCGTAATTAGTCTGTATTAAGCCCTTTTTATTTATAAGGAGCCAAATAAACAAACCCGCTTTAATTACCTGGGTGCCACAATATTGATCTGAGCATCAAATTTTAATAGGGCTTGATTTGGACGCCGCCACGGGGTTGGGTGGGTGGGTTGGGGCCCCCGGGGCCCCCCGCGCGCCGCCAATTACCAGGAGAGACAAAAGTCAACGAAGGCAGGGAATCTTCTCCCTCCCAAACCTTGTTCTCTCCCACTTCAGTACACGGTGTTAACGACATACAAATTTTGAGGTCATTAAGTATAAACAGGAAT
>VYZT01017473.1:43493-48493 GCA_013400735.1 Pomatostomus ruficeps | reverse complement strand
CCTGGATCCCTGGCAGTGGCCAAGGCCAGGCTGGACATTGGGGCTGGGAGCACCTGGGACAGTGGGAGGTGTCCCTGCCACGGCAGGGGTGGCACTGAGTGGGCTTTGGGGTCCCCTTCATCCCAAGCCACTCTGGGATTCTGTGACTCTGAAATAATTCATTTCCCAAGGCACCCTCACACAGGACCAAGGAAGGGTTTTACACCTCTAAAGCCCAACAGAGGCCAGGCTGGAATGTGCAGACACAATGTGGTGCTGCCACGGTCTCTGTACCTAAACTGACTCACAATCCAATCCTTCCCCCAAAGCCGTGGCTGTGGTCAGTCCCCCGTGTCCCCCTGCCCTGGCAGCCCCGCTGGAACCACCCTGCTCCACCCCGGCCAAGGAGGTGACCCAGGAGGTCACTGAGTGGCAATGCAGATGCTCCCTATTTTATTTCATCGCTCTTACTCTTACTTGCTCATTATTTCTAATGCTTTCCCAATTAAAACCTTATTTTTTAAATAAAATTTTCCATTAAATATTTCCTTAACAGAGGTTTAGATGTTTTTTGCAGCATCTCTTAAGGCTCTGGGCCAACACAGGTGTTCGACTCTGCTGTGGCGGGAAATGAAAGGTGTTTTGGGAGGGTACTCAACTTCAGACAAGCCAAGGGCACCCAAGAACCCAACCCTCAGACTGTTACAGCTTTGAATATCAACCTCTCCTCGTGACAATAAAGGAGTCACGTGGCTTTTAATAGCGATGATAAAGAAAGGCCCCATATTTATTTATGACGGGCTCAGTAATTCTACCTGGATGCACTCTGCTTTACGACGGCATTATATACAACTGATATTTGTGCAGAGCAACTCCGGCAAGTGAACGGGGTGCACGCTGATGGACGGCCTAATCTGCCATAAAACATGCATTTCTAATTTTAAGTGGAGCTCTCCATGAACCTAAACACGAGATGCTTTAAGATACATTATCCACCCTCCCAGATACATTTCATAATTTGTATGTGTTAAGTGATCGCTGGCACTGTAATAAAATAAATTCTCGCACGCTGTCTCACTTGATTTTTTTTGCCCCCAATACTTCTTAAAACTTTTTAACTTCCTCGCAGCAAGCTGAGTAGGTAGGAAATTAAATGCAAAATGGAACTCCAGCCTAGTCGTAAAGTCGTATTTTTGGTTCAAATAAGTGTCACCTAAATCATAAAAACCAAATCAGACGCAACTAACCTGGAGGAGACACTAACCCAAGCAATTAAGTAAATGGAGAAACTATAGAAAAGTTAGAGTCTGGAAGAACTCCTCTGGAAAGTTCTTCTCCCAGAGCTGCCTGCCTGGGCCTCGGCGGTTGATTACTGCTGATGAAGACCTTGAGAGAGCAGATGATGTTTCTCAGGAGCCTCCCTGTGCTGAGATGTTTTGTCAATGCACAGGAATTATTTCAGACTCACCCTGTACTGAACCTCCCCTCCCTGCCCCTGACCCCACCTCCAAATCCACGCCTGGGCCAGCTCAAACATTTCTCAGGAGCAAGAGCAGCACCTGAGGAGCTCCAAAGCCACAGGAAAATCCAAACATCTTCCACTCTTGGAAAAACTAAATTGATAAATCTGGAGTTTGCCAGACCCACAATGGTTGCTGCACCTTCCCTGCAGAATCATGGGATGCTTTGGGGTGGAAGGGACCTTGAAGATCATCTTGTTCCCCTGTGCCATGGCAGGGACACCTCCCACTGTCCCAGGGTGCTCCCAGTCCTGTCCAGCCTGGCCTTGGACACTTCCTTGGTACCAGCTAAGTGCCTGCAATACAAAATTCAAAGGAAACCAAACTCCCACCCTTCCTTCCCCAGATTCCTTTTCCCCTTTAGCCACAGCCCCTCTGCTAAAGGTCCCGGCCAAGTNCCTGTACTGAACCTCCCCTCCCTGCCCCTGACCCCACCTCCAAATCCACGCCTGGGCCAGCTCAAACATTTCTCAGGAGCAAGAGCAGCACCTGAGGAGCTCCAAAGCCACAGGAAAATCCAAACATCTTCCACTCTTGGAAAAACTAAATTGATAAATCTGGAGTTTGCCAGACCCACAATGGTTGCTGCACCTTCCCTGCAGAATCATGGGATGCTTTGGGGTGGAAGGGACCTTGAAGATCATCTTGTTCCCCTGTGCCATGGCAGGGACACCTCCCACTGTCCCAGGGTGCTCCCAGTCCTGTCCAGCCTGGCCTTGGGCACTTCCCTGGTACCAGCTAAGTGCCTGCAATACAAAATTCAAAGGAAACCAAACTCCCACCCTTCCTTCCCCAGATTCCTTTTCCCCTTTAGCCACAGCCCCTCTGCTAAAGGTCCCGGCCAAGTGCTCCTCCTGCTCCATCCAGGAGCTCTCCCTGAGCCTTCCCAAGTCTCTGCTGTGACTCCAGGAGCTGCAGGTGTCCCTCAAGTACCCTCAGCCTCAAACCATCAGCCCTTTCACAGGGGCAGGACCCTGTCCGTGGATGTCCCAGGCTGAGATCTCATCCGTTTTCTCCCCGTATTAATTGTGCAAACCATCTGCTTATGTTGGATTTTTTTTTTTTTTTAAATTCTAATTGAAAACAAATGCAAGAAGTCATTGAACACTTCAGGCTCATTTGCTAATGGCTCCCTGCTTCCCTCAAGGAGCACACCCAGCGCTCTGCCTGCTCCTCCTCTTGTTCCTAATGCACTTCTCCATGGATTTCTCAGCATTTTCCATCTGCATTTTCCCTTCCTTCCTCATTCTGGCTCTGCTCACGGGTGCTATTCCTTCTGTAACCTTCCTTTGGGATGTGAGCTGCCCTTTTTCTCTTTTCTGGCTGGTGTTTGAGGTCTCTGAAGGACCAGCCCATGATGGAGCCACGCAGGTTTCCAGGGATGATCCTGCTTTTCCATACACTGGAATTCTCTCCCCTTTTATCAGAGACAGATCTTACAGTTCTGCCCCAAAATTCCCTCCTGCAAGAACTCTGCTTTCCCTCTGGGATTATTATTCCCTGATCCTCCTTTTCCATACACTGGAATTCTCTCCCCTTTCCTTAGGGACAGATCTCACAGTTCTGCCCCAGAACTGCCTCCTGCAAGAACTCTGCTTTCCATCTGGATTATTATTCCCTGTTTTTGCTCAGAGGGAACTGCTTTAAATGTGCAGATTCTCCTGGTTTTTCTCTGGGATTGTGGATCACCACTTCCACAGCCACTTACTGCATTTTCCAGCTTTATGTCATGACTCAAACTCACTAAATCAGAATAAAAACCCAAGAATTTTAGTTCTGCCCCAAAATTCCCTCCTGTGAGAAGTCTTTCCACCTGGGATTATTATTCCCTGATCCTCCTTTTCCATACACTGGAATTCTCTCCCCTTTTATCAGAGACAGATCTTAAAGTTCTGCCCCAAAATTCCCTCCTCTAAGAACTGCTTTCCATCTGGATTATTATTCCCTGTTTTCTCCAAGGGCACTGCTTTAAATTTGTAGATTTTCCTGGTTTTTCTTTGGGATTGTGGATCACCACTTCCACAGCCACATACTGCATCTTCCAGCTTTATATCATGACTCAAACCCACTAAATCAGAATACAAAATCCAAAAACTTCTTCTTCCCCCCTCTATCTACAAAAAGTGGCTTTAAGCATAAACGTGGCGTGAGAGATTTTACTGGAAATACCAGATTTAGGAGTTAATCTCAACAAAATTATGATATTCCTTATGTTTGAAGCTTTTAAACAGCACCTAAAATCAAAACTCCTCCAATTTATCACTGGTTTTTAAAGGTGGAACTCTCCCTTTGCCTTCTGTAAGTTTAAATAGGGAAAATGTATTCCTAATTCCACAGATTCTCTCAAAATAAAAACCCAAAAATGTGCAGGAAGTAAAGCAGTGTTGGGTTCATCAAATCCCCGTATCCACTGCAGGTAGATTTGCACTGTTGTCTTCTTTCCTCTTATGTATTTCCCTTTTTCCTCTTATCCCCCTTTTTATGTTGGTGGGATTAAGGCAAAGGAAGACAAACTAATTTGCTGTAATGAGTCCTCAAAATTGCCACTTGAAAATCAACTTATTTCATGTTGAAATCAGGAAAAACCAACCCTGAACTCACACTCAAATGAGTTTTCTGAGGGAAAAGTTTTCTTGTACATTACAAATTTCTTCACAGTGATTTTTTGTTTGGAATAGTTGTCTATAAAATCATAAAATTACAGGCTATAAAATCATAAAATTACAGCCATTAGGCCCAAGTGAGAAAAGCAAAAGTATCTAAACACAGGCCACTCCTCAGGCCTTGGTAAGAGGATGAAAAGTTTGTACAGAGAGCATTTGGGGGAACACCTTCATCCTGAGGGAGAAAGGACAAAAAAATCATGAATATCTGCATTTTTAGGCCCTTTTCTATCCTGCTTGTGTCCCCACCACCAGCTGCACCCTCCAGGAACAGCTCAGCTTGAGAATTTAACAAAAACTTCAGCCAGGGTCTGTAAATTTGGGCCAAGTGTCCTAATGTATCCGAATGCTTCTGATAAACCCGACCTGAGCGTTAACCCGTTTTACAGAACCCAAAGAAAGATCAATTTGCTCCTTAAAACTGCCGCAGGAAAATTCAGCGCTGTGTTTCCAACCCTTAAAGGGTTTAGGAGTGAATTATTCAAGGCAATTCAGTGACACTGAACTCATTCAGCCGTCCTGAAGTTCGAAATCCAAATTTTAGTATTTTTCCTACCAAAACAGGACAATGTTGGAAGTTTTTAATTCAAAAGCGATGTTTTCTTACTTTATACTGGGATAGGGATGAGATGAACAGAGCTGGAAAACGCAGCAATTTATTAATGTGATTTAAATTCTGTATCCTTCCCCGCCCACCACCCAAAACCCGCAAAAAGGAGCAGAACAACCTGAAAATGAGCAGGAAGCAGAAATCCCTCATGCTGAAAAACAAATATATCTAAAAAAATATATATATGATATATATAATGTATATAGGTATACATATAATACATTTAGG
>VYZT01017473.1:13759-43124 GCA_013400735.1 Pomatostomus ruficeps | reverse complement strand
ATATATATATATAACATATATAATACACCTAAAGAAAGTGGGATTTAAACCTTGGACTTTCTAAAAACACAGCAAACCAAAGCAGGATGTTACACTGAATATCCAGCCCCCTTCCAACACTCCGAGGAAGAGGCTCTCAGATTTATTATTATTTACAAAGTGGGTTTTTTGACAGTTATTTTTTCTAGGAATAGCAGCAGCAGAGTCTGGAGCTGTGAAGGGGCCTTGGCCTCTCTGTTTGCAGCCACTTCTCCGCTGCCTGGGCAGGTCAGGTGGGAATAGCCCAGGATGCACCAATTTGTGTCCCCTCAGAGCGGTTTTCACACCATCGCAGAGCTCGCCGAGGTTTACACTCGGATTCTGTTTTTTCAGAGGTGCATCATTATAAAAATGGCCCTCAGCCCCAGCTGCCCGCACACAAGCGCACGTCCAGACACCTCGGGAAGCACTGAACCAAGGCGGCTCGGCAGATATTCCGCTCTAGTTGTGACGAGGGGGCCGCAGCAGCACAGGATGTGCAGCTTCCCAGCTCTGCATCTGCACGCAGAATTGGACCGAAAAGCCCATTTCCCATTCTCCAAGCTGGGTTTCCTGCTGGAGCCCAACGCTCCGCATTCCTCCCGCTAACAAATATCTGAAAAAAACCTGTTTACGCTTTCCCTTTGTTGCTGTCAGATTCCAATGTCACAGTCCCTTCCAGTGTTTATCCATCTGAGGAACATGGGAAGCCTGAAATGAATTTTTTTTTTGGTGTCCAGTAATGCTAATGTGACATTTCTATTATTTCTGAGCAGCCCAAGTGATTTGGGGACTGAGCAGGATCCACATTGAGCTGTGTGCAGGAAAAGCAGCATTTCCTGTGATATTCCCAAGCACATTTTGCCCCTTCAGACAGTGCCACAAACCAGAGCACAGCACAGCTTTCTTTTTTAAAAAACACAGAGCTGGGACAGACCCAGAGCACAGCACAAATTTCTTTTTTTTAAAAAAATACCCATAACTCATTCTCTGATAGACCCTGAACGTGGCAATCCCCTCCTTGCACCTCCACAGCACCAGGTCTTGCACTCGAGAGGTCAAAGTCAATCACACTTCTAGAAAGAAATATTTTCTGACCCTCTGAAGGGGAGTTTCTCCCCACAGAGAAGTTTTGGAGCTTTCTGCATCTCCTCATTGTTACAACAGCACCTCTTTTAACTAAAACAACCGAAATCTAATTACAAATGACATCAATATTGCTGGATTTTACATGAAATAAATCCTGGTCATAGTTTTGAATAATCTCTGCCATTGAAAACATTCTGGCCAAAGACTTGAGGGTTGTTAATGCTTAATTTTAAAGATCCAGGGGGCAAGAGAGTTTTGTCCTCTGGGGAAAGCCAAGCTGGAATTCAGTGGCTCACTCAGAAAACGCAACAGGAAACGCTTTGGGGACTGGGCTGCATCTTCCAGAACGGGGCCATTTGCCTTAGAGAATGTTTGCTATCAGCTGTTTCTGAATTGCAGTTTTTTACCTGAAATCACCTCTCTCCCTGCAGCAGATAAGACCCTGCTGAGGCCTCGCGGGGCAGAAGGAACCCGACAGCGAATTTCAGCCCACGCGACGCCGCGTGAGTGAAAAGTGAAATTATCCTCGATCGCACACCGCCGGAATCACCTGATGGAAACACGGCCTTCACTCACTCACAGGGGGTTAAACCATCAATCATGTCCCTGATGGAAAACCAGGTTAAAATCCACGTGAAAACCCCCAAAATTGGCTTTTTTATAGCGATACGTTATGGAAATCAGGAGGAATCTGTGCGTCCTGGAGGGGAGGAGGTTCCTCGGCAGTTCCTCGGCCAAAATAAAAACCCATCCACGCTGAATATTTGGTCAAAGAAACCTCGGGCTGGAGGATAAAGCCTCCAGTTATTTTTAGTCAATAAAAGGGGAAAAAAAAAAATACCCAAGTGTGCCTGACAAGGAGGGACTGGAAGTACCAGAGGATTTGGAGACGCTGAGACAGAAAGCTTCTTATTTCATTCAATTTGAGAGGTGAAGAGGGAACGGTGCCACAGTTTGGAGGCAAGAATAAAAATTCCATGAAATAGTCTCAGGAGACGACTGATAGCACTCATCCATAGTTGGTGACACTCTGACTCTTTCATGAAAAAGGCAATTTTGCTTCCCAGAAAAATATTCCGGCACTGGGGATTCAAGAGGACAAGGCTCTCAAGGCGATTTCTGACTTTCTAACCCATATTAATATCTACAGTTATCAAATCCAGAACTTCAAACTGTGACTTTGTAACAAAGAGGATTCTCAAAAAAACCCCCACAAAAAGCTCTCTTTTGTCGTGTATTTACAGCTGAAGAAATCCCCGCCGTTCAGCCAATTCTTTCCCAATAAAATCTGCTATTTTAATGCAGCTTAGCACAAAAGTCTCATCAGGAATGAAGTTGTAATATACATCTCAAACCTGTGTGAGCAGTTGAAGATACTCTAAAAATCATTTAAAATAACATTTGATTTTATAGAAACATTAATCACTTAAAAAAACCCCTTATTTGGCAGAGCAGGACAAAAAATTGAGCTATTTTTTAATTTCTAACATAATGTCTGCATTCCTCTTTTATGGCATAATTTTGTTCCTTTAACCAGGCGTTGTTTTTGAGAGATATAAAACTGATTTTGACTGTGGGACCTGGAATACCTGAAATTCCATCTCCCCTTTTTTAAAAAGCAACCCTGAGATGTGCAGTAATTAAAGAAAACCATGTTCCTAATGAAGGAGTGAGAGCAGAACACAGGGGAGATGCTCTGGAAAGGAGAAGTTGGTTTCTAAGAAAATTCCCCATAAAATGCAAAAATTATCCTCGGACAAGTTGCCTGCAAAGAGAATTTCCCTCATCCAAAACAAGGACAAAAATCATCAGATTTGGAAACTTTGGAAACCAGTTTTTGGGGTTTTTTGCAGAGGTAGGACTTGGCTGGTTTCTTTTTCTGCCGTTGGAAAGAGAGGGAAAGAACGCAAGAAAATACAGAACGAACATTTCTCGACAGAACGGAACGCGACGGGCGAAGGCAAACATTTAGTGCGGATTGAATTAATTCTGTACCGTAGCCTTTCGCACTTGTGAGGAAATTAATTCTGGGAACTACGAGATGAGAAGCCACTGGCTGGATTCCAGCACCCCCTCACAGTCATCTGCTTGAAAATCAGCTTCAAAATTGCATATTTATTTTGGATGAATTACCAGTTCCTCGTGTTTTTGAACAGCAAAGACAGAGAGCTAAAATATTGACATTAAAGCCTAGGCACCAGCAGAAGAACTGCTAATTGTTTGCATGCAAAATTGTTTTTCCTAGAGAGAATAAACAGCAGGAAAAGGTGGTGGAGGCTTTGGAAATCGCTCCAACTTTTGCCCAAGGAAATGGTTCAGCTCCTGAAACAAACTCTGCCCCACTCCCTGCCCAGGAACTGCTGGGAATTGGGGACCACAAGAGGGACCTGAATTTACAAAGCAGCTGGGTCAGGTCCCTGGCACTGAGGAACTGGTTTTGTGAGGGGCACACAAATATTTGTCTGAACTGTAACTGGTCTCTCAACAGGAGTCAGGGCTGATGATCTTAATGCCCAAATTTTAAACCAATATGTTAACGCCAAATGTATAAAATCAATGTTTTAGTGCAGAAAAAGCTGATCTACAACACCCAGCTCAGCAGTCACCAACAGCTTCACCAACTTCACCAACTGGGCCTGCCCGCCCAAGGACGTGGCCCTGGAGCAAGAGAGTTGGTGCCTCAAAATGAATAAATTTAATTCCTGTCTCTGCACGGAATCATCAAATCCCAGACTGGGTTTGGTTGGAAAGGACTTTAAAGCTCATCTGGTGGCATGGCAGGGACACCTCCCACTGTCCCAGGGGATCCAGCCTGGCCTTGGGCACTGCCAGGGATCCAGGGGCAGCCACAGCTGCTCTGGGAATTCCATCCCACCCCCTCCCCACCCTCCCAGGGAAACAATTCCTGCCCAATATCCCATCCAAACCCACCCTTCTCCCCCTTAAGGCCATCCCCCTGTCCCAGCACCCCATGTCCCTGTGGGGTGTCCCTCTCCAGCCCTGCTGGGAGCCCCTCTGGGCACAGAGGGGTTTTATCGGCACAGCCCCACCCAGCGCCACGTCCCCCCGATGTTATCGGCTGCACCTCAGCTCTGCCACTGCAGGCCCTCCCTGCTGAGCTCCCATGGGAATTAAACTGTCCCAATCTGAGGTCCCAGGCTGGCATTTCCCCCTCGCCCCCAGCCCATCACGCCGTGGCTGTGGGGACGGAGGCTGAGCTCGTTCCAACCCCGGGGTTCAGAACTCGGAATCTGCACCCGAACACTCCGCCTGCCTGGCAACAGCAAGGATTTCTATTTGCATGGTAATGAGACATTTTATTTGACAAGGTGTTGAAGGAAAAGATGCAATAATTTTTACAGTTGGGTGTTACACTTTAAACCCGTTCAGTGAATCTGGGAGAAAAACATTGCTTCAATAGCGAACTTTATGGGAGCGGAGCGCGGAGCAGGAAAAGGGACCAAACACTAATGAAAAAGTAATCACAGCAGCCACCTGTAGTCACTGAAATATTAAACTACACATTGCAAAGGGAAATTGTTGTGTTCTGCTCCTCTGGATCTGTCTGCCCTGAAGTAAGGAAGGCCCCAAAGCCAGACAGACTGACCAGGGGGATGGACACGGTGAGATTTCCACCTCCCTTAACCCCAGACCAAAATGAACTTGGACTCTACCTCTAACCAAGATCCCCAGCCTTAACTTTAAAAAATCTAATTAACCTGAAGTTTGCTATTTTCTCTTTTTTTTCCCCAGTAAAAAAAGGTTTTATTTTAGAAAAACATCCTGATATTGAATCATCCATACTGTCAAAAATCTGATGTTATCTCTGACCTCAGACATGTAGCTTGAATAATGAGACAGGCATTTGTCCAGATGATAAACAGAGATCTTGTTTCCTCTGCAAGGAAGCACCAAGAAATTCAACTTGAGGCCACTGCAGCAGAGATGTTTGGATGGGTCAGAGAAATAAAAATCACGTGGAGCCACCAAACCAGTCACAGCATGGAAAAAATGATGTGAAGTATTTTCCTAGATTGCGATTTAAAATATATGGAGAATTATTGGGTAAGCTGCCCGTGTTTCAGTGACATCCCCCAAACTAAAGGCACCACTGGAACCCCCAGCAGGTCAAACGCTGCTGTGGGGCTGGGGGGGCTCTCCTGAGCCCAGCTCCTGGGGTGCCCCTGGGATCAGAGAGTTGGGCAGGAGGGGTCACAGGGAAAAATGAATTCCCTGTGAGTGGAAAGCACCCCAAAGTCACTGTTCTGTGCTCCAGAAAATGGGAGAATTCATAGGATTGTGTGCTGAAAATCCTAAAATTATTTGGGTGGGAAGGAACCTCAAAGCCCACCCAGTGCCACCCCTGCCATGGCAGGGACACCTCCCACTGTCCCAGGTGCTCCAGCCCCAATGTCCAGCCTGGCCTTGGGCACTGCCAGGGACCCAGGGGCAGCCACAGCTGCTCTGGGCACCCTGGGCCAGGTCCTCAACCCCTCCCAGGGAACAATTCCTGCCCAATATCCCATCCATCGCTGCCCTCTGGCACTGGGAGCCATTCCCTGTGTCCTGTCCCTCCAGCCCCTGTAAATAACTCCGGGGTTACTCTGCACCCGATGCCATCGCACACCCCAATACCTGCACCAACCCCTCCACTCTGCCAAAACACCATCAATTCTGCTGTTTAGTGACAAACCCCATGAATTTGTCTCGTTGAGCCTCCCTTTGCCCTTTCCTCCATGGAGATCATTTATTTTCGGAGTGAATCGGGGTCCCAAGAGCCCAGTGCAGGAGGAGGCCGAGAGCGCAGCCAGGGGATGCCGCGATCGGGGAAATTCAACAGAACCCAGCTCTCCCCGTACCACCAGCCCCGTTATTTGGATTCGCGCGTTTCCAGCGAGGCAAACACCAGAAGCAATTTGTGTAATAATCCGACAGAAAGTTAAACAAGAGCGAGTGAGCGAGCGGCAGGAAATTCATCACGGCGGAACACGACGGCAAACAAGCGCGGCCCAGGAGCCGCCCGCGACAATGGAACCGCGCGAGGAGGCTCCCGGCGCGCACAGGAGGGGAAGCGGGCAGAGGGCAGGGAGCCAGACACATTCCACATGACATAAGTAAATAAATCAAAGGAAGTGAGATTAAAACCCGAAATAACGGGAGGAGGGGGGAGAGCCGCGGCACCTGCGCTGAGGTGTCCGCCCCGCGGAGATTAATATCACACGGCCCACGGAAAGGCTGATTTGTGGTGCCTGAGTGGGCCAGGGAGAAAAAGATTCACAGTTCAAAACCAGAGAGTTAAAAAAAACCCAAACAAACCAGTGTCACTACTGCTGGGTTTTCAAACTGCAGCAAAACACAACAGGATTGCTCAAAGCAGCTCACGCTAATTTGATTTATCATAAATTTGTATCTTAGTTCTGTTTTAAACTGTACTTAAATAAGACCAATTTAAAACGAAACAGCTTGAAAATGGATTTTTTAATGTATGTTTTAAAAAGTTTTAATTTAAAAACTTTTAATTTTAACCTCCAGCAGAAGATATCCCTGCTCATGGCAGGGCGTTGGAATGAGATGAGTTTTAAGGTCCCTTCCAACCCAAACCAGTCTGGGATTCTCTAATTCTTTTCTGTAATACTCCAGCTCCAGTTTCACTTCGCAAAACTTGCTGGACATTTACCAAAAAAACCAAACCAGTAAAAGCTTGGTTTCACTGGTTCTTTTGTATTATTTTTTATTCTTTACCCAGCAACTTGAACTTACAAATAAATATCAATTGGCCTTAGGCTGGGTGAGAATTTAGAGATGCATCAATATCACCAAGTCTTCAAATGCAAATCAAGTGCAGCTCAAGCATCACAGCCTCATTCCAAACAGGAACAGGAACACAGAAAAATTATATGAAATAATGTTTTTAAACACATTTAAGGAAGGCTGTGACTTTTTTTTATATCATACTTCTGCCACTTGATGCTCTGATGTAAAGGATGGAAGACAGAGGCGGGAATGGTTGCATTGCTTAATATTTTTTGGAAGTTTTGGCCTTTTCATGGTAAATCGTTCTTGATTTACCTGTAGCTGAGTCCATATAGCTGAAGTGAAGAAGGAGATACTGAAAAAAACAACTTTTACTGGATTTCCTACAGTTTGGAGCAGAGTTACAGCACAGCTCAGGCCCAGGCCACTTCTATGGATGAAGTGGAGGAGATTAATGAGAGACAAATATTGCAGGATAATGTAAATAAAGGCCAACCAAAACCACAGCCAAAGCCATCAAACATCACTCTACAGACTTGATTTTGGCTATTTATAAATCACATTTCTAAAAAGCCAAGAGGCTGTGATGGGATCTCCCATTGGCACCACCAGAGCAGTACCGGGGCGGCTGCTCCGGGAGCGGAGAAAATGCTGACTTTGGGTAATTCTGTGTGAAACACACTCCTTGCCACTAAAGTAACAGTCAAAACAGGCAGGAGAATAATTGCATGGAAAAACACAAAAACTGCCAATCCTCCCTTCCCTCAGGTTTCCCAACCACCTGCCGGCAAACTGCATTAGAGGGGCTTTTCTTTCTTAAACACGAGAGCCCTGTGAGAAAGAAATTAAATAAATTCCGAGCACCCTCACCACGTCCTGGAGCATTTACTGATGGAGGGATTTCCACGTTAGGAGGTGGCACAAGTGCCTCTGCCACCCTTGGTCCCTCTGTGTGTGTGGTGCTCAGGTGAGTGCAGGTAACTCCCCGGGAGCTTCCGCTGCACACCACAAAATTAATGAGCGGCTTTGCAGCAATAATTTGTAGACTTCACAGAGAAGCAGGGAAGATTAGAAATGCTGTTGACCTAGAAGTAATAGAGAATTCAGCATTCAGTACTGAAGAACAATTTGTAAGGGAATGAAGTCCAGCCCGAGCCATGACTGCTGCCTGTTGACAGATGGCAGAGAAGCGGCTCCTCCACTCTCTCTCATTAAAATAATTATGGCAATGTGTGTTAGGCTCTCTTCAGGCCTGGCATTTCCTCGGCACATACACGGGCGGCAGCGTTGCAGGAATAAGGTTAAATAATAATGGAAACACAGCTCTGGCATGCAAAGGGCATTTGATATCAGACTCACCTGCTTCCAGAAATAACAGCAGGGAGGAATTGGTTACCGCGGAATAAATGGAATGATCTCCCTGGTTCTAACAGGAGGTTAATTAGAGCCCTCTGGAACTTGAGGAACACGTCCCAAATCCAGGTCAAGCCCCGGTTTGGCTGATGAGCCTGTGCCTTACATAACTCCTCAGAACCAACCCTGCTTCTCCTTTTTTACCCTGGCTGCCAACTCCCTGTAAAACTGCAAATCAGACACAGTCCAGCGTGGAACTTCTTCCCAGCTGTCAAACAAGGAATCTGGGAAGCACCAAGATAGGAGGATTTGGGTGCTCCCTGTAAAACTGCGAATCAGACACAGTCCAGTGTGGAACTTCTTCCCAGCTGTCAAACAAGGAATCTGGGAAGCACCAAGATAGGAGGATTTGGGTGCTCCCTGTAAAACTGCGAATCAGATGCACTCCAGCGTGGAACTTCTTTCCAGCTGTCAGACAAGGAACCTGGGAACCTGCAGGATGGGAGGATTTGGGTGCTCCCTGTAAAACTGCGAATCAGACGCAGTCCAGCGTGGAACTTCTACCCAGCTGTCAAACACGGAATCTGGGAACCCGCGGGATGGGAGGATTTGGGTTACGGGAGAAACGCTCCCGGTTCAAGCGCGGCACTTGCACAGGCAGTGAATTCATGGCTGGTGCTCTGGGGGGGACTGGGAGGAGAGGAGAGCCAGCCCCGTCATCCCCCGTGCTGTTAATGACTCGGGCAGGTCGTTAGTGTCACGAGTTAATTACCCAGCCCCGCGAGCCGCCGTGCCCGGCGCGAGGCGTGACACGAGCGCTGCGTGATGTCACCGCGAGCAGAAATTGCCCGGTGTCAGCACTGCCCTGCGCTGCTCCTCGCCGCTGTTCTCCCCAATATGATTCACTTTCATTATTTATGAGACTTGTCTCACTAACCCTCAGCAACGGTTCCAAATAATGATAGGAATCTGTCAGTGTAGGATTGTATTTCTCAAAACAATAACCACAGTTCCTGGAAATGTCAATATGTCAATTGAGGGTAACACATCTCTCAATAAACCAATATTTTGTAAAAACAAAACAAAATCTGAGGCAAGAAAAAAAAAAAAAGAAAAAAAATCATGCACCGAAAACAGAAATTTGAGCTCCATGGAGCTCTTCTCTTACAATGCCCAGCAGAGAAATTCCAGCTTCCTGCCAGACGGTGGAGACAGAAAGGCACAACTTTGATTTCCTCCAATTAAAAACTGTGAAACATTCAATATTTTAGCTCTTCATATTCACGAAATGCCATAAGGAAGGAGATGAGGGTCTTGGCAGGAGTCAAAGAGCCCATGCTACAGCAGAAACAAAACCTGGTAACGCAATGTACAGAGACCTGAACCACGGATAAATCAGGTCCTTGAGCAGCTCCATCCTGAACCCAATGGTTTCAAAATCTGGAGACATCAAATGAATTTCTGCACCACTGCTGAAGTCACCCTGTCACACATCTGCCTTTTAGCCCAAGACAACAAGGACAGAGGTGAAGATCAAACCCCTGCCCTCAGGTTGAAGGCTTTGCACTTCCACCCAAACATCTCTCAGGTTCTTAGAGGACAATGTTAATCAAATAAATTTTATGAACTACGCAGTTCTGAAAGCATTCCTGTAGCTCTGTGAGATGTCTGCAGAACATCTGGTTTGGGTTGGAAGGGACCTTAAAGTTCATGGGCAGGGACACCTTCCACTGTCCCAGGCTGCTCCAAGCCCTGTCCAACCTTGGACACTTTCAGGTTACAGGATTTTTTTTTTTTTAAAAAAAAGTTTTTCCACAAAGGCTTTATTCCATCAAAGTTTTTGCCCATGAAGGAAAATCAGCAAAGTTTACAAAACACCAGTTCGAGCCCAAAAAGAAAGGGGTGAAGGGTTTTCTCGGATGCAACAGCAGCTTTAACATATGGGTAGGAAAACCCAAAAGTGTTTCAAGGTGATGCTTAAATTATCAGAAATTTAGAGACCATTTGCCTTTTCTGAAATCTCAAGATGTTAAGATTTCTAATACCACAAGCAGAAACATTTAAAAAAAAACATCAAAAGAAAGGAAAATAAAGTTCTACAAAACCAAAGTTCTACAGAAAAAATGTATTGATTTGTTAGAGGAATGCTCCACTAGAAAAGCAAAACTGTTCTCAAGCACAATACAAAGAATATTAAAAGCACTAAAATTTCTGTTCCCCGCTGCAACGCTCACATCCGTGCGCTGGGAATAGGGAAAATACAGCCTATCTGTTTTGAAGAATATAAATTTATCACAACAGCTGTAAATCCCCACCCCTGACACAAACCACAAATAACTACACAGCCCTCCCTCGCAAATCATCTTGAATTTAATCTCTCCAACCCAAAGACCATCCTATTTGGCTAATACTGTACATCTTCCTCCACCACTTGCATGGGAGTTTGGTCTGGAGCGATCAGTTTATTCTGGAAAATTCCAACTTGTGGAGCAAAGATTATCAAAGCTGTGAGAGTTGATCTAAGAGAAAATTAAATAAACATCCCGGCTTCACATGACACTACGTGCGGCACATAATGTTAAACAACAGGAGGTAAAAGTGCTAATTAAACAGTTTATATCCTTCAAAATGTACAATCTCCAATGATCCAGGAGCATGAATTAGGTGAGTAAATAGGAGGGAGCCGGGAGTGACAGGCTGACACTCCGGGAGCGGCGCGGGGGTGACGGGGACCTGCCAAGCCAGGCACAGGCTCTCCGAGGGAACTGCAGAATCCCTGCCCTGGGGAAAATCAAGCCAGGCTAAAGTGCAGGGGAGGAGATTGGGCTCTCTGCAGCCCTCCCAGTACCAGCCTCTGACCACAAGGCACCGGCAATAATTGGGTGCTTTCCCAGCCATCTTCACCCCACGCTCCTGAGAGCCACCGGCGTCTGGGGGCTCCTCCAGAGGCAGCAGGAAATGACAAAGGAGATCAACATCAGAAGGCCACTGAGCTGGGGACATCAAGGGCTGTGAACAGCCAGGGTGAGATGATTCCAGACACGGAACAACGGGGAAAGCTCGGCCATTAAGGAGCATGTGCATAGTGTCACCGCCAGCCCGAGTGGCAGAGGGTGCCAGCAGGAACAGACACCGACCTTCACTGTGTCTCCGTCAGGAACAGGATCATGCTCGGTGCCCTGTCTCTGACCCAGCTGCTCCAGAGACAGCCCTGACCCATTGCTTGCTGCTCACAGAACACCAGAAAATAAATCACAGAATATCCTGAGTTAGACAGGATCCACAGCATGGTCAAATCTGGCCCTGCTCAGGACAACCCCAGAAATCACACCACGTGTCTCTGCTGTTCCTCCTGTTCTCCACTTTCTCTCCTGTTCTTCAGGTATCTCCTGTTGCTTCCCCTGGTTAGAAGCACCTCTCCAGCTGTCCTCTAGAAACAATCTTTTCCCTAAAAAAAGGATCATCCTTGACACTGCTGCGTCCGGATGAACCCAAGTCCATCACACTCCCGGTGCTGGAAGTTTCACTGACCCTCCTACTTGCTCTGCTAAAATTTTATATTGCATTTGTTCATCCGTGTTAAATACTGACGAAATTCCATTCCTTCCCCCCTCTAATTATGCTGTCACCCCTCAAATACATCTCTGCTGCCTCCTCCAAAACCTCTCTCTTCTCAATATCCCATCACCTCTATTATTCCCATTTTTTCCCTTCATGGCCAACCCAATGCCCTCAACAAACAACCCCACAACTGCCTGTCCCTGCATTTGCCCAAAAATGTCACTTCTGCAGTAAGGGCACCCAAACCAGCCAGCCTTTCCCTCATGAACACCCTGCTTTCAGCTGAGTGCCCCCACACCCTCCTGGGACTGTGGAAACCCCGTTCCCCAGCCGCCCTCCCGTCCCACAGGGGACGGCAGCTGAACTTCCTCTCCATCCTCCCAGAACGGCCACACTTCAGTGCCAGCCAAGTGCAGCGGGCAAAGGACTGAACCAGATCAGCTTTTGCTACCGAAGCTGCAGTTTGCAGCTGCACTGACAGCATTTCACGAGTGACAGGAGCCGTATTTATCATACAAACAAACAGGAGCCCCAAATGAGAGAATTAATCTCCCTCCTGCACATATGCTCCCTTCCCCGGCCCCGTACACACGCAGAGCGCCGAGTTTGAGCACGCGCTGGCACACCTATCAATCCCCAGCAAACTTATCATAAAGCAATCAGAGCTTAATTAAAGGCAGAGAGAGGTCAATATGTTCATATGCAAGATGATTCACTGTGATGTCACCTGGGTACAATCAATTAAAACGCACAGGATATTTTTTAAATGGGAAAAACCTGAGCGGGGAGCCTGTTGTCTACCCAAAGGTTTTGCTATGCTTTAAAAGCTTCATTTAAATATTTTTTTTCCGCCTTATTTATATGCACAAAAGTAACGGTTATATCAGATATTCATAGGTGATTTAGATGATTGATACCAATTTCTCTTCATAATATGACTAGCAAATAAAAAACACAGCGGTTCTCATATAAAAAAATAATGTGTGACAAGGTTTCCTAAAACATTTCTATTTTGGACCTCACAAGCTAAATTGCTTTTGCTGGCCCCTTCCACCTCTCAGCATGGTTGACAGACAAATTGATCGAAACATCGGAAAATAATATGCTTGCAAAATTTCTCTGGGTGAGTTTTCAGTCTTTTGAATTTTTCATACCGGAACAAAATGAAAGATTGCCTCCTTGATTTTTCCTCCATTATGCGTCCCCATCTTATGTACTACAGGAACATACAATACTTCAAATAGCAGCAATACATTGTAAACAAAATGTAGAACATTTTTCATAGAACACCCAAGCCGTGCGAAGTTAAAAGGCTGGGTAGCAGGAATCTTTGCCCTGCAGATTATGTTGTTCAATTATAATGAATTCATACATTTGAAGTTGCCTTAGGGCCTCTCATTAGACTTAGGGGTGTTTATTACAGGAAATATTGCTTGTATCATTTAAGAAGCAAGAAGGCTGGATGATTTGATTAGAAATGTTGACAGTTGAGGTGTGTAAAAAATATGTCATTCACCCACACTTTCCCCCCACTTTAATATTAGGATCCTTCATTTTTTATGAATTCCTTAACCCGTTCCTGCCTTCGCCGCAGCCCGATCCGCGCTCGGGATCGCTGGCTGCTCTGCTCTGCTGACACCAATCCACGTTTTCCACCTGGTAACAGGATGGGAAACACGACATTCCCATCTCCATCGCCATCCCCATCCCTGGCGGGGCCGCATGCGCAGGGGGCACGGCCGAGGATCCGCCCCCGCTCCCGTGGAACGGGAATTGTCCTTCCCACGCGGCCGGGAGCTCATCCGCGTCCACCGGCACCGCGCGGATTTATGGAATTGTCCCCTCCACGCTGCACGGCACAGCCTGGGAAAGGTTCCTCAGCTTTGGGCCAAACCAAACCAGTCCCCAGAGAATAACTCCAATTAAAGCACTCGGCAACGCTCATTAAGTGGAAGGGGTTGATCAGAAAGCTACAGGAAAAAATAAACAGAAACCACTGTTTCTCCATCCCTTAATTATTTCTTTTGGTGGAAAATGTATCAATATTTCCATACTCTTGAAGGGGAACACGCAGCACTTTTAGTTTCTGTACTGGGCAAACTGGCCTCGGAATGTGCTTTAGGTGATGTGTAATTCCGAGAAAAATCATTAATTTTTGGACAAGCTCTTGTGCAACCCACTCGTTTGAGTATTAACAATCCCAAACTTGCAGTAATTCTTACAACAGCTTGAACCCACTGAGTGGTTACTACTATTTTAGCAACTTTTTAATTATTATTTTATTAATTTAGATGAATGCATCCCTGAAAACAAGCAGATAAAGTGCATATATAAAATAATGCACCAAACCCATTAACTAATTATAAAGATGGATAATACAAATAAAAAATCTCAGCTTCTGGCTCTACCTTATTTATTATCTGTAGTTTGCCAAGGTCAAATTTGGCTTCCATTTTCCACAGCAAGTTAAGCCAGAGAAATTTGAATTAAACACAGCTTTGAGAAATGTAAATAACTTAAAATGTGTATTTGAGGAGCAAACAAAGCTCTTACAGATCCTTTAGACTCTGGATCCAATCACAGCACCATTTAAAAGGAATAATAATTTAAAAAACAGGTATCAAAAGTGATGCATTTGCATATTTATATTGTATTTCTACGTCTTTCAATGAGACCCAAGCGACTGCAGAGGCAGGAACGCTCTTGTTAACAGAGAGTTAAAGAAACATCAACGGGGTAGAAAGTAATTAGGCTAAAATATGTGATGTATAATAATAATAATAAACTTGGAAAGGTTTCTGCCATGACCAGTAAGTGCTTTCCTCCTCCAAGGACCTGGTATTTGCCATTTCATCCTGTCTGCAAAATATCACAGAATGGTGGCGGTTTGCAGCCAAATTTCATTTCCCTACCACAAGTCAACACAAACTAGACTTAAAAACTCATTTCACTGGTGATTTGCATTCTTTTGTTTAGCTTTCTAGCTGCTCACTAGACACACACAAACACCCCCTTCCATCCAAACAGATGTATTTTAAATAGATATTTATATTTTTACTGCATTTATATCCTTAGCATCTCTCCTCCCAATAAAATTTAATCACGTCTCTAAACGCTCCAGACAAAACTTCAATTTTTGGATGATTATTTTATATTCAGGTGTAGAGCAGGGCCAGAAATTTGATTTCCAAGGGCAGCTCAGGTGTGTTTAGGACTTTCACCCTTCGCGTTACGAGATCCCCCTCTCTCCCACAGGTCCAAAGCCCTTCCCAAGTCGTTAATCTGCACTTAGAGACCCTTCCACCTCTTAAAACACTTCACCAAATACTTGAAGGTGTTAAACCCACGGGCTGCCTGCTATCTCCAAATATCTGCGGAAGGAACAGTGCCGTTCTCAAGTTGGGAGCGACAAACCCTGGAAAACCTCCACAATTTGGCTTCCATATCTCTGAATTGGTATTTCAGTGACAGATGTTTGTTGCGGCAAAAACCTCTGTCAGAACAAAATTAGGTGATCTATCATTTTAAGATATGGTCTTCATATACTGTTTACTCGAAGATATCACTTGCCTCAAGCCAATTTTGACCAAGAACATTTTGTGATATGGAAGTGATTTGTATATCATCATTTTTGTGATAAATGTAGCTCTTGAACACAAAATAACCCACTATTCCACAGTATTACAGTTAAAACTCCTTCCCCAGTAAATCTGTACTACTGCTTTTATTACTACAAAGATACTGTATCTCGACTCCAATGCATTTCCCATTTTTATTCACGGAATTGGCTCGCCTGGCTCCTTGTTTTCCAGCAGGGAGCCTGGGCCTGGCCCCCCGTTCCAGTTTTGGGGGGCAGGGGAGGAGCACGGCACCCACCACCGCATTTATTTGGTATTTATTTTGTGTTTATTTCGGCCAACGGGGCGAGGGCAGCACAAAGAGATGCAAAACATCTTCCCCGAGGACAGAGCCCACGGGCAGGGGCTGCCCTGGCTGTTCACACTCAGCCAAAATTAACTATTTAACCACCAACACGATTTGAGGTGTTTCACCCCTCCTCCAAGTGCCTCAAACCTTCTGATTCAGGGGTGACTGGAATAAACCAGCCATGCCCACCTCACCCTTCTCCAGAAGGGCAGGAAGGATATATAACCCAACCAAAAAGGGCTAAAAAACACCAAAAACCGAAAAATCTGAGACAAATCCCAGCTGGAGGTGGATGAGACAGATAAAGGACATTCCACGAGTCTGAGCAAGCATCACTGCCACACTGAACGGAGGAACTGAGGAGTTCCCACCACCTCTGCTCACTGTGACCCCTTTCCAGGTGCACCGAGAGCTTGACAATTAATTTGGACCATAAATTATTAAATAAGCCACTGAATAAGTGTAATTTAGTAACGAGCTCGAGGCTTTACAAGCCTCAGTGAACCTCAGCCGGACTCAGGGACACGGGGCTTGAGGTTTAGATCCTTCCCAAAGGAACTGTGCCCCAACAGGTTTTTATTTTACCACACGTGGACCAACCTGCCACCAAACATCCTTTATCCTGGAATTGTGTGCGCAGAGCTCATTTCCAGGATGATTTTTGTGCTGGTTAATGACAAGATGCCTGGTAGAGGAAAGCTGGACAGTTTTTCACCTGGAATTTTGCTGGAATAGAGAGATCAGCTGGAGTAGAAATGGATAAACTGATCCCTCTCCTCAGGGCATCTTCCCCGGCACCACCTCCAACCCACACCAGGCTTGGTCTCCAAAAATCCCTCCTCTGCTCACCTGCCAGGCTGCTCTCCCTATGGGAACAGCCCTGGCTTCAATCCACTGTCCTGGCTGGGAATATCAGGCATTTCCTTGGGCAAATCTAAAAGGAGCCTCCCGCTCTCCCTGGCTCCTGTCACATCCACCTCCTTCCCCGTCCCATCAGGGGAAAAGGGCAGGCACTGGGAATGCAGGGAAGGGGCTGATCAGGCAAAATGCCCCTTCCCAAATGGATGGGATTGGCGGTGGGAACAGCCAGATCCTCCTGGGAGTCACTGTTCACCAACAGCAACGAGAAACTGCAGAACATTCAGGCCAAGGGATCAGATTTTCCCACTTTTTAGCATTAATTCCAGCACATAAATACAAAACGGACCCTGTATTCTTCCAAGAGCAGAAGTTTAAGCACTCAGAACACCTCACATTAACAAAAACCTGATTTTTTAGAGTTTGAGGGGGAAAACTGGTATTCCAAGAGTTTATTTACAAGCACAGTCCTCACTCTACTTTAATTTTGAAGTCCTTCCCCATGCAGGATTAGCAACAAACACACCGTGCAAGGGGATTCTTTTGACAGAATAATTTCAGCACTGCTGGTGCAATGTGAGCCAATTTTCCTTTCGTTTTCAAAGTTCCCAGAAAAACGTGTACACTGCATCCTCTGATCTTTCCACTTGTTGAGATCAATACCTGCCAGTCCCCACAAAAGGGAAATTCTCCTTCACAGCTGCTCCGTGGCTTAAATGGGAGAAATTACAGGTATAGTGCTCTAGAATCTGCCACCATGTGCAAAAATGACAAATTCTGAAAATGAATCTTAAAGGAAACCTCAACCTTCCAGCAGAGAAAAAGGTGGGAATTTTTACTCCTCAGGAGTTTTGACCACGGTTGGTTTGCACCTGCCACAAACGCCCAAAACGACGATTATTTCTTCTTGTTTTTACATCCAAACCCCAACCAAGACACCGGGATTTGGCCTAGAGCAACGCAGCCACGGAGAGGAGTTTTTTGCCAGGGTTCAATTTGCATGATAAACTGTTGTTAACAGATCCCATCTGTTTTTAAATTTAGCAAAAGGGCCCGTATTATACAGCTCATTACAAATATTAGTAACTCTTAGACAACGACTCTCGTGGAGTGTGGGCTGCAGCTAATGAAGTAGAAAGCTTAAACAACAAATCATTTACAAGTTTTTTTGCGGTAGTTCTAATGGAGGGAGTTTATAATCAAAGGAAAATGTAATCACTTATGTTAAGCAACCCATGGACTCAGTCAATGTAGCACAAACAGCCATTATGCAAAATTATGACATTAAAGGGAAAAAAACTATTGCAGAGTTTGCATTTTGCAGTGTCTGCTGCACAGACCAACAACTTGGAGAGAATTAAACAGGTGAGGCCCCTGGCTTCCATTTTTCCATCAAATATCCAAAAGAGATTCAACCTGGCCTGAGATCTGCTGCCCTGAATTAGACCTGACACGGGTAACAAAGGGGATTCTGTAATGGACATGGGCTCTCACAATGCAGTGCATTAATGGGCATCATGGTGAACATAATCTGTCAGGAGCGGTCACAATAAAGATGTTCTCCTGATTAATGTTCCACTAGGCCCGTGCTTAATAATTTATATAATTTGTATTAACTTTCAAATTGCCATCGCTGTGGTGGGCACAGGAAAAACACACAAACAATTCAATATAATAATTTTTACCCGGGAAAACGTTTTACGTGGCAATTAAAACTGCTGGGTTCATACAGGAGTAATCGTTCAGGATTTACAGAGATGAATTATTGTGGAGCAAAGCTGCATATTTAAACAACATAGTAAGAAAATACTTCTAAGAGGTCATAAATACTTTATAAATTACATTAATATTGGTGTTTGGTATTGCTGCATTTATATTCTTACAGGCTGTGTATTTAAATATTACTCCCATAACAATGTGCGATTCTATAAAATTAACAAACTTTTAAAACCCTGACAGTCCGCCTTATAAAAGTGTCTCCATTAATTTCTCTGTACTTTGAATAAATAGTAACGGTACAGTAGTAAAAAATGGTCAGGGCGCATTCCCTCACCTCCTCCTTGTTTTTCTACATGGAATTCAGCGCATTGCACAGCCAGGATGGTGGGTATTGGTCAAGAATATCCTCTGCTATCCTATCAGGATGATTAATGAAGGCACCTTTTTCACAGAATGTCAGACTCTGCCTTTTTAACAACTGACCTTTCATAGAATACTACTGAACTCATAATTCCACTTTTGTTCAGTTTCTTATTAGTGGAGTTAAAATTAATACTTATGGGAATGATGGCTAAGGTGATGCACAGTAAATCTTGGAGCACATCAGCCTCCTGCGCCGGCCACCGCAGGAACTGCACCTGCATTCGTCTGCTTCAGCAGCACGAGCGCTCCAGCAAAACTCTGTGTGTCCTTTGAAAAGACAAATCGGGTCAATATTCAACCCCTTTTTGCGCACAGAGCTGCGCATACGGACAGGGAGCTGCAGAGTTCGGGATCCTCACGCTGAACACCGAGTGGTGCCCATCCTGCTCTGCCTGGGACTCCCCAGGGGACAGGGACGTTCTCAGGAGATGTTTCAGCCCCAGGGCCTCATTCCCAGGATGGCCACGTGCAGCCCCACGTCCTGAGACACGTCCTGCAGTCGGGAAAAACAGCCCTGTGTGGCTGTGCCAGCACAAGGATTTTGGGGAAGTCACTGATGTGATGAGGAAAATCCTATTTTGGAACCACCACACCAAGCAGCTGTCCCAGGTGAACCAAGGCCCCATTTCTTTGGGGGGTTCCACAGTCACCTTGCTGTTCCTGTGGGGTCACACATGAACTGTTCGTGTACATCCACCCCAGAACACGGAAAGTTAATGAGGAATGAGCCAACAGGTGCCACAGGAGGATCACACATGACAGCGCTCGGGTGACGTGTCCCCCTGCAGAGGACAGGACAGGGCTCTCTGTGTCCCCTCTCCTCCAGGAGTGCCACCAGCTGCCACCCACCTCCCCAGCCCATCACAAAGGGCTGCTCGAGTGGATTCCAGCTCTCTGCTGTCACTGCTCCTGCCCTGAAGAAATCCTTCCCTGGGAGGGTCTGAGGCCCTGGCACAGGGTGTCCAGAGCAGCTGGGGCTGCCCCTGGATCCCTGGCAGTGCCCAAGGCCAGGCTGGAGCACCCTGGGACAGTGGGAGATGTCCCTGCCATGGCACTGGATGGGCTTTAAGGTTCTTTCCAACCCAAATCAATCTGGCATTCTGATTCTCAGATGCCTGAGCAAGAGCAGCTCAGATAAAACACCCCGGAATGTGTTTGGTTACAGGAGAACACTAAAAACCCGTATGAGCCTGAATCTTCAGCGAGGACATTCATTAACACAACCGGCCGTAATTTTATGTCCTTTTAAAACCCTGCCATCAACTCTTACCCCTCATTATGACACATTAACAACCCTAAACCCCGAGGCCAGAAGCTCCAGACACTTCCTACCCTGGAAGGTATTTTAGGATGATGAAGATGGGAAACTTTTTATCAGTTCTTCTGTTATAAAATGTGCAATAACAGCAGCAAAGTGCAGCTTAATTCTTCTCCACGTTCATTGGCATTCACGAGAGCTCCGTCCCCATCCGTTCCGAGGGAAAGCATCTGCATTATGGGAATGTTGTGTCCTGCAAACAGAGCAGCGTTCCAGCTGCTGCAGCCCCTGCACACCAAAGAGGGCTTCACCCACCCCAATGGAGGTTTGCGGGCACAAAGCAAGAGGACATTGGCTGGATTTTAACCTCCCCTCAGAGCTCAGTATTTTCTGTGAGGTCAAACGTGGCACAATTTAATTGTTCCGTGACTGGAGACCTCCAGCCCTGCACTACATTAATATCCACAGCTTGAAAAATAACCTCCTCCAAAAATGTTAGTATTTTTTTTTTCTGCAATCAATTTTACTCCTATACCAAACCAAAAAATATTTCCTTCTCCTTTCAGGCTCCAGAAATGCCTTCACACCAGGAGAAGGATGGGTGTTGTCCCTGCACAACAAACACCATTTCACAACTTCATCCTGGTTGAACATTCAGAAGTTGCCGGAGGAAAGAATCACCTCCGAGAAGCAGGAAAAATGCACTGAAATAACGAGTCATGCTCACTGAGGATGGGAAGTCACTCCTTAACAAGAATCCCAATTTAGAAGTGCTGGGTGAATAAAAGGGTATTTCCCAATTAATGATCACAGATGTGTCTTCTGCAGCCCCAAACAAAGCAGACCTTCCAATCCTGCCCGTGCTACTCTGACAGAGCCTGCAGCTGGGTGAGTTAGAGTTCCCCGGGCCATAAATCATCCTAATTACCATGGAATTTTGATAACAAAGTGATAGACCTGGAAGAAATGGAGGGAGTGAAGACAAAGTTACAACGGGAACGCAGACAAAGCAAGAAGGTAATACAGGAAAGTGGCAGAGTCAATAGGATTCATTTCATTATTTCTGCAAGGCTAATACATAATAAATCAGTAAATAAGTGCTTGTTCCGATGGTTCTTTTCAAGACTTCCATAAAACCAAGAATGAGGATACAGCAAGCTTTTGGAATAAATACCAGTAAGTAAATGATGGAATTCAGCAATGCCTTCAGTGATGCAGATGCCAAAGCCAACCCAAAGCAGCCCTTCACTGCACTCCTGTGCAAGTTAGAAAATATCAAACAACAACAAAAAAGCAGCAGAACTTTAGCCCTAAAAATCCCTACGAGTGACTGGGTGACACTGCTTCCAAAGTGTGACGTTTTCATGTACAAGCAACTTTGTGGCCTGTGAAAGAATTCAATAGTCTGGATTCAGATCAGAGGGAAGCTCAGTCTGCCTCATCCCAGCTGGGAACACAGCAGTAAAAAGAGTTCTCAAGAATGTAAATTTTTGTTTTCCTTCAGCTTTGTTTACCTGGGAGTTGTTTTTTGGGCCACTTGACACCTTTTTGCTGTGATTTATCCTCACTCCAGACACAGATTCCTTGCTCATTTTCAAACTACCTGCACGCTCTGGCAACCCCACCCACCAGGAAGGTTTTTGGCTTCCTGCCTGCTTTGGTTATTGCTGCAAGTCCTGCAACAGAGGATTCCAGGACGTATTTCCCAGAAGGGGCAGGAAATGGGACCTGAGGATATCCTCTGCTCCACACTGGGACATAAATCTCAAAGCCCAGATGCTCTGGACAACCTCAGAGCCACGAGTAGAATGAGCCAGGCTGCAGAGAACTCCAGAGCCACAGGAGCTGCCAGGTGATCCTGACCATGATTAACAGGAGGGAACAGGGTCTGGTTAAACACAGCCAGAGCAGTAAAGGCACAAAAACCTCCCAAATATTCAAGGAATCAATAAAACCCCCACACACAGCTCCATCCACCTTGCTTTGTCATCCCTGCCACCATCAGTAGAAGAAATGAGAGAAAACCAGGCTGTTCCAAGGAATTCAGGCAGAGGTGGAGAGAGCCAAGACAGTCCAGTCAATGTGGACTTTTGAATTCCAGAGGTGCAAACAGAAGACATTTTCTGTATTCTTCAGGTGACCAGTGAAAATGAGAACAAACTCTCCTCAGAGGTGAAGAACACCCACGAGCGTGAAGAATGGCCACTTCCAAATTATCGAGGAATTACAGCTCCGAGTGCCTTAATGGGAGCTGATTTATATTTATGGCCAGGTTTCACACAGCGCTTAAACTTCCCACAACTCCTCCCCCAAGTCAGATCATTGAACTTGAAGGTTTAAAAAATAAGGCTGGAAAAATTCTCCATCCTCCTCTGTCCACATATCCAGGCATCCGCACACCAGGATGTTTAGTGCAGTTACCCAGCTGGACGTGTTTGGTCAGCACAGTCGTGTTTAATGTATTAATAAAATCAAAGAATCACAGAATTGTTATGGCTGGAAAAGACCTTGAAGATCATCAAGCCCAACCCTCAACCAGCACCACCACATTCACCTTTAACCTCAGCCTCAAGTGCCACATCCACAGGGTTTTGAACACTTCCAGGGATGGTGATTCCATGGTTTCCTACAGCATCCCAAACCACAGGAGCTCTGTGTTTAGCGACCATCAACACCTCGGGGTCCTTCCAGGGTGTTTCCGTCACCAGTAAATGCAGAGGTCTCTTGGCCATGAGTGTTCCTAGGGAGCACCAGGAATGCTTTTCATGTTCCCATCCCACACAGGAACCACCAGTCCTTCAGCGAGACTCGTTCTCCTGGGCAGCAGTCTGGGATAGAACCCCAATTCCACTTTTAGGAAAAATCCAGACATTTTCTATCGAAGAAAGGAGGACTGTAAGAGCACCTGTATTAACGGGAACTAGGAGAGCCTTCCAGTGATTTCAATGCCTAAAATAAAAAACCTGGAATGTCAGTTTATCACCTGAATAAACAACTTGTGGATGCTAAATTTTTCTGGAGGTATTCGCCTCTGAGAAGAGTTTGTTCTCATTTTAAATGGACACCTGAAGAATACAGAAAATGTCTTCTGTTTGCACCTCTGAAATCCCAAAGTCCACACTGAGCTGATCAGTGCACCTTGGGCTGCCTTGGCTCTCTCCACCTCTGCCTGAACGCTTTGGAACAGCCTGGTTTTCTACCAGCTTGGTCCTAAAACATACATTTACTAGTCTGGGTCCACGAATGTGGAAAAAACTCATCTTTTTCAACGTTTTCCTTCCAATTTTGAACAGGTTTTTCACCAGGAGTAGAAAGGCGCCAGTGTTTCCCAGCTGAACTCTGCCAGCCAGCCCTGGGCACCGTTCCTGAGGAGAGGATCCATCCTGGCAGTGAGTGCCCAGCTCCTCCAGATCAGCTCCGGGGTTCTGAGCCGGTTTGGGAGCAGCAGCTGCACGGGAGCACCCCTGGAACAATAACGGCACAGCCTGGCGGGCGCTGACACTGATGGAGCATCGCCGGCAGCGCGAGGCGCGGCGAGGCCGTTCATCATCATCACCTGAGCACAAGCAAAACCCAACTGCACGACGACAAAACCGGGGGGACGCGCATCAATAAGGCCCAGGAAAAACAAATGACAGGAAAACAACTGGCTGCGAACCTAAAGGACAAAGTTTCTAACTTAATCTCATTATTTCTTGCTCCGAGCTGGCGGAAGGGAAAGTCCTCTGCCACAGCCTGCAGACAACTGCGGCTGAATCTACATTATGATGATAAAAACAGGAAAATAAAACACGATTTAAAGATCTGTTAGCCGGAGTGACAATTTACACAGCAGCAGCCTACAGCAGTAAGCATCTCAAAGGTCAAAATTAACCAAAGAAATTGAGAAATGCTCCAGACCTCATTGGATCAGCTGACCACAAGAGTTATTCAGAAACTGGGAAACAATCAAGAAGTTTTTATCACCAGCAAGTGCCCATTTCAATAAGCAACAAGGCAATTATGGGTATTTATCACTTGAAGGATTTACGTGCACTAAACAACTTTAAATTGTTCAAAAACCCGCAGGAATTTATTTCTGCTCCCCCAGAACTGGGGAGAACCAGCAAAGATCAGCTGGTGGGGTTGATCTACAAGAGATCCACCCTTGGAATTATTTTCATTTCGTGAACAAGCATTTGAAGGAATTGGGGAAATTCGATTTAAGTGAGGGAAACACTGCTGGCTGCGATAAAACCATCCCAGCCCTGGGCTGATGGAACAGCTCCTGTTAATTCCTGGTGAACATCAGACAAATCCCCATCTCAGGCTGAGGTACCTCCCATCGCTGCCAGACCTGACCCTCCCCTGAACACCCTCACAGAGAACGAGATGGGAGATGGAAACCAGCACTAAATGTTTAATAGGATCAGCAACCCACAATTATTCCTTAAGTGTCTTTTTCCCCGATAACTTTTTTCCACTGCATGATCTCAGTGAGGAGATAATGCGAGATGCTGCTTTCCAATAACTTAAACATTCCCCTTGCTTGGCTTGAACCTCACAATGCCACCACTATTAATATTTTCCCTCCACAAAACAGCGCTAGCCTCCCAAAGAAAAAGTCCTTGACCAAAATATCAGAGGATATTAAACTGAGAAGTGATCTACTGATGCAAATCATTAAATCTATTTGCATTTGCTTACTGAACCCTAACACAGAAATTAAACTACATAGTGTGGGAAAAGAGCTGGTTTTGCATGGTTAAAAGGAGACATCTTGGAAGATCCGAGCTCTATGTCATTAATTTTCCTTCTTCCCCTCATTAACAAGTAAAATGTTTTCACTGCTTGAAAAGTTTTAATAAATAGGAAAAAGCAGGGCAGCTGACATAAGTTTTTAATGTAATATACAAGAGCTTTTAATATTTTTACATATATTAATGTAAAAGCTAAAAATAAATGTTAAAAGGTTATATTTGTGAAGAAAGAAAAATGGCATTTACAGTTACAGGGTGAGGTTTTAGAATTTAACTCTTTCTCCCCCGGCGTGGGGGTCCTGAGGAGCATTTGCCATTTCCCTGGAAAGCCCTGGAATGGCAGAGAGGAGGCACTGCAGAAGCACCCGGGGGTTAAGGACACACATTCCCGCCCAGCTCCCAGCCCCGGGATGATTTACTGGGCTTTGTCCGACCGAGTCTTAAATTCCTTTTATAGAAGGAATTACGGGAGGCATTTTAAGAATGGCCATAATTAGCACAAGCGCTGGCAGGGGGAGATCGCTGAGTTTCACTGAGATGGGTGAGCCAGAGAGGCCAGGGAAGAGCAGGAACTGCTGCTGCCAACTCCAGCTGGAGCTGGGAAAAGCCACCGATCCCAAAAACCCCACGGAATCCCAGGATCACCGCATGGAGTGTGACCAACAGCTCGGGGAGGGGATTGTCCCCCTCTGCCCTCGAGAGAGCCCTGAGAGCTCTGTCCAGCCCTGGGCTCCTCACCAGCACAAGGACCCGGAGCTGCTGGAGAGAGTCCAGAGGAGACCCAGGAGCGGCTCCAGGGCTGGAGCCCCTCGGGAGCCAGCCTGGGAGAGCTGGGGGGTCTCCCCTGGAGAGAAGAAGCTCCAGGGAGAGCTCAGAGCCCCTGCCAGGGCCTGAAGGGGCTCCAGGAGAGCTGGAGAGGGACTGGGGACACGGGCTGGAGGGACAGGACACAGGGAATGGCTTTGAGCTGGAAAAAGGGAGATTGAGATGGGATATTGGGAAGGAATTTCTGGCTGGGAGGGTGGGGAGGGGATGGGATTCCCAGAGCAGCTGTGGCTGCCCCTGGATCCCTGGCAGTGCCCAAGGCCAGGCTGGACATTGGGGCTGGGAGCACCTGGGACAGTGGGAGGTGTCCCTGCCATGGCAGGGGTGGCACTGGAGGGGCTTTGGGGTCTTTTCTCACCCAAACCATTCCATGATTTCTGCTGGGCACTCACTCACGTCACTGATCCATGAATATGAACAAGGCCAGTGCTGTTTCTGAACATCAAAACCCCAATTCCAGGGTGCAGAACCCAGAGCTCTGCAGCTCAGCTGGGGGTGTTTGGAACCCCCATGGCTGGCCCAGGCTCCTGCACCCAGGGATGCTGTAACAGCCCTGTGATCACGTTTTACAGTGCTGCTATTTTAAAATGGCACAACTAACAACAAACTGTATTAGATAATATAACTTGTGCAGACACCCACTTGAAAATACCACAAATATGACTCCTTTTTTTCTCGTGTGGAAGATGTAGAGCTGTAATAGCGCTGAAAAATGATCTCACCAAGGAGGAGTGGGAGAATTCGTCTATGCAGCATCACCTCCTCGAGAAACTTCTCAGGGAATCAATCCCCTCCTGCTGCCCTGCCCTGTGCTGTGCCACGGACACAGTGCCTGGTGTAGCTTTGCCAACGCCAGGAGTAATTCAGGCCGGGAGTGGAACCTTCCCACTCCTCGTGCCAGAGGTAGATTAATGCACTGGAGCATTTTTCCATTGCAAATCCTCGCTGTAAGGCCGGGAAAATGGGCTGCATAATGACATGGATTATGTTTCTATTATGTAGCAGAATTAGTGGGTGTTTCAAATATTGCAACTCTTCAGCTTGGGTTTCCTCCCTGACTTCTGTGGTCCTCAGAAAAAACCTGAGATGCTGGGAACAGTTTAAAGCCACAGAGGTGTTTGGGATTAAAGGGAGGGGTGTGAGCACGGACACACCTGGGTCTGGGGACCAGGGACCCTTCCTGCATCTCCTTGAGGGACAGAATTGAATTGCAGGAGTGTTTGATGGACAGGAGTCTGTAACAGCAACCTGGAGAGCCCTGGGTGTGCAAAGCTGTGATGGGAGCAGCGGGCAGGGTTTGAGGAGCTCCAGCACTGCAGGGGTTTGAATCCCAGATGGGCTGGGTTAGAGGGACCTTAAACCTCATCCAGTGCCACCCCTGCCATGGCAGGGACACCTCCCACTGTCCCAGGGGCTCCCAGCCCCAATGTCCAGCCTGGCCTTGGGCACTGCCAGGGATCCAGGGGCAGCCACAGCTGCTCTGGGCACCCTGGGCCAGGGCCTGCCCTCCCTCCCAGGGAACAATTCCTGCCCAATATCCCATCCATCGCTGCCCTCTGGCACTGGGAAGCCATTCCCTGTGTCCTGTCCCTCCAGCCCTTGTCCCCAGTCCCTCTCCAGCTCTCCTGGAGCCTCTTCAGGCCCTGGAAGGGGCTCTGAGCTCTCCCTGGAGCTTCTCCTCTCCAGCTGAGCCCAGCAGAGCTGCTCTATCCCTGGGATCGTTTGGTGCCTCCCCTGGCCTGGATCCAGCAGCTCCAGGTCCCTCCTGGGCTGGGTCCCAGCTCTGCAGGGGATCTCACCTGGCACAGGGGCAGAATTCAGAATTCTCCTTTCCTGCTGCCCACGCTGGGAGCAGCCCAGGGCAGAGGGATCTCTGGGCTCTGAGTGCACGTGGCCAGCTCATGGCCAGCCTCTCACCCACCAGAACATCTCAATTTTTCTTTTCTTTTTTTTTTTTACACAGAGCCCTCAAAGGCTTCTCTGCCAGGATTTCAGGAGAAAACCACAAGTGAGGACTTGCAAAAGCCACTCCTGTTTGAATCCTGCACGGCTGCCTGTGACAGACAATAGAAATGTCAGGGAAAATAACCCAGCCACGGTCCAGTATTGATTGCAGGGGAGCTGCTCACGACTCATTTCAGCTTCAGCAAGAGAGGAGCGCGGGTTTGGCTAATCAGGCAGAATTAAACCCAGCAGCCTGACCTGACAGGAACACTCTGCCCACAAAGCACTGCTAAAACACCTTGGAGCTGCTCTCCATCAGGCCAAACTCCAAAAACACGCAGAAAGTCACTGTGAGTTTTGGAAACACCACCTCCAATAAAAAGTTTCCTCAGCTTGGTGCAGCATAAACAATCTGCAGCATCTCCAAGAGAAACTGTGAAAAACCCTAGCCCAGTTTATTTTTAATAAAAGGAGGACTATGCTATATAATAACTCTTCCTGCCACATCCATTGAATCTGCTGAAATAAAGATTGATGCCTGGATATTCGGAGAGACTTCTACCAGAGAAGGTAATATTTCTTTTTTCCTTTCCTTCCTGTTTTTTAAAATATACTTTCCTGTTATTTCGAAGTAATTTGAAGTAACAAGCATCATCCCCCTATTACCCAGGCATCTGCATGTTCTGTTTCCAGGACAAGTGGCAGAAAACTCAGTGAGATTTGTGAGAGCTTTGTGCCACAAGTTAAAAGATATTTGGAAATGAAAGGTTTGGGAGAGAAACACGTGTAACAGTGATCTGCTCCACACAGGCACCACAAACAGCTCTCACTGCGTTCACCACTATGAAACCCAATGTTGGCAGCACTCTGAGGGGGTAAAAAGCTGAAATCCCATGGATTTGAACAAGCATCACCCAGAGGAAGCAGCTGCTCTCTGAGCCACAGCAGCACCTTGAAGGTTTTGGGAACAAGAAGTAAAGAACAGGTGGAGCTGTGGCTGGACTTGTCCACGGTCCCTGGTGTTTTACCAGGGAATCACGGAATTGTTCAGGCTGGAGAAGAGCTGCAAGATCACCAAATCCAACCAGCGCCCAGCACCACCAACCACGTCCTCCAGCCTGAACCCACCCAGGGATGGGGGCTCCAACACCTCCTGGACAGCCCCTTCCAATGCTCCAAAATCCTTTCCAAGGAAAATCCTTTCCTGATTCCCACCCTGAGCCTCCCCTGGCCCAGCCTGAGGCCGTTCCCTGTGCTCCTGTCCCTGTGCCCTGGGAGCAGAGCCCGACCCCCCCGGCTGCCTCCTCCTGTCAGGGAATTCCAGAGAGGGAAAAGATCCCTCTGGATCCTCCTTTGCTCCAGGCTGAGCCCCTTTCCCAGCTGCCTCAGGATGCTCCAGCCCCTCCCCAGCTTCGTTCCCTGCCCTGGACAACCTTTCCCTTCCCTGCTCCCACTCTCCATTTAGAGCTCATCCCAAACCCAGTAATTTCTTTACCCCTAGTATGTTCTCTGGTTTTATCCTATACCACTTTAATTAGAAAATACCTGTTGTTCCACAATAATTTCAAGGAAGAACTGCAGGAGGAAGAGAGGAGCCTCTCCCAGGCCACATTGTCAATAATCCCCTTTTGACAGAAGTCTCATCAGACATTCATGGCAAACCAGGAATCCTTCCCAAGCAGCAGAGCAGCCACACTCCCACCTCCTTCAGGGGGTTTGGGGCCCTTAAACCCATCCAGCCCCACCCTGTGCCCCTCCCACCATCCCAGGCTGCTCCAAGCCCCATCCAGTCCCAGGAATGGGATCCAATCCTGGATTTCAAATGTCTGAATCAAGATTCCTCCTCTCCAAAGCCACCACCCCACTGTGACTTGTCTGGATGAAGATTCCTCCTCTC
>VYZT01017473.1:0-13196 GCA_013400735.1 Pomatostomus ruficeps | reverse complement strand
CTGGATGAAGATTCCTCCTCTCCAAAGCCACCACCCCACTGTGACGTGTCCGGCCTTCCAACCCCGGTAGCCTCCCGAGGAGCAGAACAACTCCGCTCATTACCATCAGTTTCATCTCATTAACGGATCCATTTCTCCCCAGCACACCCAAGCTGGGTTTTGCTTTGTTGCCTCTCCTTTTAGGCTGGGTTCCAGCCTGTTTTCTCAGGTTTGAGGGGAACCAGCAGCGAGGGGCTGTGATCTGGGCTGATTAACTGCCCGGCGTTTTACAAGCTGTAAAGCAGAGCGGGATCTCCGCAGCCATTACCCCATTAACCAGGGCTCTTACCCGACTCCTCCGCAGCCACCCCGCTCCTCTGCCACACTGCAAGCCTCAAGTATTTATACATCTCAAAGCTTTACTTATTTTTGTTGTTAAAAACCCCTAAAATCTCTATTGATTGCTACATGCAATTCCACGGGAGAAGGCCCGAGCGCCGTGCAGCGGAATACCAATATTTATTACCAGCCTCGTGCTCATTATGGTTCTCTCTGACAGGGGTCCATTAAAATCAATTTTTATGTTTCTTATGTTTTTTTTTTTCTCCCACCCAATGTTCTTGCCGTGGCGTTTATTAGCCAGTTAGGAGAAACACCAGGCACTGCTTTGTTTTTATTTTGTTCTGTCGAAAATAATGAGGCTGGGTTTAACAACTATTCACTAGCGATGAGTAGAAGAGATTAAATGTTATACTCCAGCACAAACATTTACTGATGGCTCTAAAATTTTTAGAACTTTATCAGTGCCGGAGACAAAAGGAAGGCCCACCTTTCTCCTCCAGATTTAAATTCTTAAAGCCACCGTAAAAATGCTCCTCTTGCCCTTAACTTCTGAGCAACAGGCCCTCTCATGGAACAATTTTTGCACATAAATCCTGCAGCCTGTGAGGTTAAGAGTTACCGAGGTGCCACGAATGCCTCAAGGTGAAGTGAAGTCAGCTCACCACGGAGAAAATTCAAGATCCAGAACAGGCAAAATTAAAAAAATTATAAAAGGATCTAAATTGTTCAACTTCTGCTGAAGAACAGGATCATCAGAACCTTCAATGTGGCCATGCTACAGGTGAGCAAACCAGATGTTTGGTGAAACAAAATCAGATTTTTTAAACCAGATGTTCTGGTGAAACAAAACCAGCTTTTTTTAACCAGATGTTCTGGTAAAAGAGCAGCACCCATCCTACAAATGGCTCTGAGAACCCCCAAATATTTTTTCTACTTTTATTCCACCCTCTCCCTGACGTTTGCCCTTCACGGGGTGAGGATCCCCATCCCCTGGGTTGTTCTCCAGGCAGATTTTGCTCTGCAGCCAAGACAAGTTTCAACTTTACCCTAAACACCCCATTATTTCCATTCCCTCACCAGGAGAAATCCAGCACTTAAACCAGAACCTGAAAGTGAAACCCTTATTTCCATAGCACTGCAGTTGGCAAAGCTGGGAAATCCAGAGGCTTCGGAGTTTTCATGTGGGAGAAAACATCAGATCAAAATCAGATTTCAACCAGAACACACATTTTGCTTCGTACTCCTGATTGATTTTACACCCATTTCAGTCACAAGGAGAACAAAACAGGCAAACAGAAACCCTGCAAATCCACGGAGAATTTCAGAAGCAAAGAGGGGATGAAAAAAAGAGACAACGTTGGGAGAAGGAAGCCAAACCTGTTTGAGTCTTGTCGCTGAAAGCATCCATGTAGCAGACTGGGGGAAAGCAGAGTTTTGTTATTACCAAAGCCAGGTGGAAGATCAGTTTTAGGGAAGTCTGAGACAGTCTAAGAACTCTGGATTTAGGCAAAGAAATTTGGCATAGAAATTCAGCATCTGATTCTGAATGAATTCAGCGTTCCCTCTAAAAATGTCCCTGAGGATTTCCTCACAAACAAGGAAATATCCGAGATCTGATCAGAGCAAGTGGATTCCAGCAGATTGGACTCAATTCCCACCCAATAACCCGGAAAATGCAGTGGAGCCTCCTCAGCCAGGCCTGCCTTTGAGACATCACCTCCCCTGCCACGTGGGATCTGCTCCCAGCTCCTGAAGAACTTCACAGCTCTGGAAAAACGACTGAAGCTCTCCCAAGTGATTAAAACAATCAGTTAATTCTGCTCCTACCTGCTGGAGCATAGCTCTAAAGATAAAAGTATAAAAATAGATGTAGGTGTGGAAGATTTGTGAGGTGTCAAGGTTATACCCCCAGGGACAGATTTCTACATGGGTCAGAAATTGGGAGGTTCTAACAAAATTTACATTAAAAAATTTATAGTTTGAAATGTTTTTTTGATATTATTTTGGATGCAGCAGAGGGATTGATGGATTTTGGAGCCCTTAAGGCACTGGGGGCTGCTCCTGCCTCTCCCAGGGGCAAGGATTGAGCTCCCAGGACCACTGGCAAAAAAAATCAGGTGTGATCTGGGATCCTCTGGGCAATTTCCTTCCTCCCGCACGAGTAAAACCCGGGATCAGCAGGACGGGACTCACCCAGCTGGCAGCTCGCTCATCTTGGGCAGTTTTATCTCGTGCAAGCCCAGCTCACACCCGGAGATCTCGATCCTCCCCACGGGGCTCAGCAGAACCACGTGTCTCTCCTTGCACTGAGATCCTCTCCCTTTGGAATTCACCTGTTCAAGGAAATAAAATCCCCTTTAACTGCACGAATTTCCACCAAGGAACAGATCTGAGCAGTTCTCAAAAGCAATTTGAAAAAAAAGCAAGCAAACAGCGAATTTCAACTTTCCTCAAGTGCGGCTTTCACTTCCAAAATTCCAACTTCAAACGATCCATCCTCAGGAGTCAGCACCTAAATCAGAGTCTCCAAAAAAACCATTAACCAGCAGCACAGCGATCTTCATAAAAACGTGGAACAGCAGCAGTTTCATGGCTGGTTTATCAGCTCAAATCCGACGTGTTGTGACACTTATTTAAAATGGGATTGTTGTGACAACAAAGTACATTCGGCAGTTTGGAGCAGCGTTATGCAAATAGCAGCTGGGACACAAATAGAGTGTGGCTGCTGGAAAACAGAACATATGAAAGAATCAATCATTCCTTAGGAAAAGCAGAATATTTTTATTCCCATTGTTACCAGGCTGGTTTCACGATGACTGATAGGACGCAGCTGCCAAGTGTTGCTCAGTATTGGACAAGCCCAACAACACCAGACTCCTCAAATTCATCTTGGCTAAAAAACCCAGCCCAGGTTGGATGTTGGAGCTGTTTTCCAGTTGGGTTGGAACCATCGCTGCAGGACAGGACAGGACCCCACGAGCGTCCCCTGCAGTCACCGAGCAGCGAGCCCAGACCAGAGCCAGGGCAGAAATTCCTGTGCTCCAAGAGCTCAGCTCTCCTGGAACTGGGAAAAAGTGATCAACCAGGAGATTGTGAGGCAGCACAAGGGAACTCCATCAGCAAACGCAGAATGAGAGACTCCTACAACTGTCTGGGATGGAAGGGACCTTAAAAGCCACTTTTTCCCACACTTTCCACTGTCCCAGGCTGCTCCAACCCCGTCCAGCCTGGCCTTGGGCACTGCCAGGGATCCAGGGACAGCCACAGCTGCTCTGGGAATCCCATCCCAGTCCCTCCCCACTCTCCCAGCCAGGAATTCCTCCCGAATATCCCACCTAAATCCACGCTCTGGCAGTGGGAAGCAATTCCCTGGGTCCTGGCACTCCAGGCGCAGGACCCTGCACCTGCTCTGTTGAACTTCAAGAGGTTCCTGCAACACTTGAGACACCAACGAAGTTTCCTGGATTTATTTTTACTTCCCTGTGTCCAAGGCCAGGTTGGACAGGGCTTGGAGCAGCCTGGGACAGTGGGAGGGGTCCCTGCCATGGCAGGGGATGGGATGGGATGGGATGGGATGGGATGGGATGGGATGGGATGGGATGGGATGGGATGGAATTTAAGGTCCATTCCAACCCAAACCGTGCTGGGATTCCATGAATGACGAGCAGGGGAGCAGCAGGAGCCAGGAAGGGGACTGCAGGATGACTTCCAGCTGCCCACTCTCCCAGCTGCACAGCAATTAGTTGTTTTCCAAATAAGAAACTCTTTTCAAATCCCGTTATGAAGTGCTGTGGAATGAAGAAATCCCATCTGTGAGTAACACAATCGGGGTGAGAGAGCACAAACCCCACCAAGCTGACAGCTCTGCCCACCAGGGCAAAAGTGAACCCAAAGTCCCGAATTTTGGGAAGCTCTTGCACAATTCCTTACTTACAAACAAGACCAGAGCAACCTCACTGAGCCTGGAGAAGCCCAGGACCTGTAGCTTCCCCGGGTTTATTTACTTTGACTGCAATCCCAGCTGCTAAATAATCAATTTATTGTGGTGGCATCACAAAGAAACTCCTTCCCAACCAACTTTTCCCACGTTCCTCGAGGACAGGGGTCAATTTTCTGGGAGACGCTGAATCTCACAGCAGAACCAGCAAAGCAGCAGCACGAGTTCCCGCGTGTGGGAAAGCAGGACACATCCTTCATGTTTACTGGGGTGACAGCCCTGAACCAGAGGCACTGAACCTCCCCCCGTGTGCTCCGTGCCTGTAACAGCCTCGGGAGCAGCTTTTCCAGCAGCAAAACCCCGGGATGAAGGAGCAGCAGCAAACTCTGAGCTCTCCCCGAGTCCAGCTGAGCTGTGTGGATGAAACCCTGAGTGACTGCAGCTCCCATCTGCAATCTTGTTTATCATATTCAACTATTTTAGGTTTATTTTATAAAAGCATGAAGCTGCAGGACATAAATCTGTGGATGTCCTACTGTACTGTACGGACACAAACACACGTAGCCGACCAGGCCGAGGAGCCAAAAAGGAGAGCCAAATGAGAGAGCCAAATGAGAGAGCCAAAATGAGAGGCTAAAGAGAGAGGGCAAAGGGAGAGGGCAGAACCCTCTGACCTTTATTTATATGTTCTTAGAAATCACCATGGATTGGAGGTAGAAATTACCACCTCTCAATCACACTGGTTAAAGCATCAATCTATCCTATGTCTCCGCTTAGGATAATGGAATGAAAACAACAAGGACAGTTAGCAAAACATGGACAGTTAGCAAAACATGGATAGTTAGCAAAACATGGATAGTTAGCAAAACATGGATAGTTAGCAAAACATGGATAGTTAGCAAAAACATGGATAGTTAACAAAAACATGGCCATGTTTTCAACAGCATGCCTGAGAAAGTATTACAGCAAAGAGAAACATTGAAAAACTGCAAAACTCAGGACAACATAAATCCCCATCCAAGCAGCAGGCTTGGGATGCTCCAGGACGAAGGGCACGGACACAATGCCCACTCCTCTGTCCAGGTATTAATTCTGCTCCTTAGGCTGGGCAGGAGGGGAGATTTAATCCCAGGAAAGGTTGTCCAGCACTGGAACAGGGTGACAGGGAGGTGGTGCAGTCCCCATCCATGGAAATGTCCCCAAACCACGTGGATGTGGCACTTTAGGATGTGGACACTTCCCTGGATCCTGGGAATGTCCCAACCAGGCTGGACAGGGCTGGGAGCAGCCTGGGACAGTGGGAGGTGTCCCTGCCATGGCACTGGATGGATTTTAAGGTCCCTTCAAACCCAAACCTTTCCTGATTTACAAAAAATTTGCACAATTCTGATCAACTCCTGCAACATCACCTTCATTCTCCCTTTCCACTGCAATACCAACAAATCTGTGCCAAAATATCTCGTAATTTTGACATTAGGTGAAAAAAACCAGGACTTTTAAAGAGGGAACATCTCCTGGCATCCTCTGGGGTTTTCCCCCGGAAATAAAATCACAGGTTCAATATTTTAAGTCTACCTCACCCAACTGCTGAATACAGAAAACTGGGAGATTGCAATTTTATTTAAATTTGCATTAATCAGCTTTCACACTGCTTAAATAATTCAAATATTTCTGTGTTTTACAGCTTCTAACCCCCCCAAAAACTCCACTGGACACTGGCCTGACATCCCAGAATCCAATCCATATCCATAATGATGAACACAGAAATAAAAAACACGGAGAAATCTTGAGAATCGACAAAGTTTAAAAAAAAAAAAAATAAATCCCACAGCAAAGCATTTCCACGCTCCATGTTCTCCCAGGAAACGGGGCGTGTTTTCCAGAAAATTCCAGAGAGCAAAGCATGTTCTTTCTCTCAGCATTACGGAATTACTGAATCCTTCCCGTCAGAGCCCTATCCCTGATGGATCTCCGCTCCACGGGTTTTTCCATTTCCTCCCCTCTGCTCTAACGACACAAACCCCCCACTCCAATATCAAAATATGAACAAGAATCCCCTCTGCATCTGATTCAACGAGGGATTTCCATTAGGCTGCAGCATGGAAGTCCTCAGGATTTTTTTTTCTTTTTCCCCTTCAAATATTTCTGAGAATCAAGGCAAAAATAACACATTCAGCTGGCAAATGGAGTGTGCTCTCACACATCCTCCAATTGGATTTTTTTAAACCAGGAGAGTCCTGCATTAATCAGGGAACGTCCCCGTTCTTCAGGAATGGGGCTCCTGATCCTCTGGAGATGAGCAGGAGGTGTTAGAGGAGCATGGAAACACAACCAGCAGCAGGAAATTCCACTGCAATTCCTTCTGCCAGACCCCAAAATGATCCCATTCCCACCATTCCCAGCCAGGCCTCTGCTGCAGGTTTGGAAATGCTCTGCTCAGTTCCCCCACACAACAAAAGTCATTTATGTGACACTGCAGGTCCCACCCCGCTGCCAGAGCAGCTTTTCCACACAGCCCTGCTCCCTTGTGTGCAACCGCGGCTTCAAACCCCCAAAATTACTGACAGAGCACCCCAAATGGCACAGATCACCAGGATTTTTAGCCAGAAAACCTGAATTTCTGGATGTTTTTACCCAATAATATCAGCAGCTGCAGGTGACTCCCCTGGAGGTGCTGACACCCTCCCACCAGAGGTGTGACCAAGCACCAGCTTCCATTTCCTTCCCATTTTTCATAAATTTACCCTGAAAACTCCATCAAAACCCTGACTTTTGCATTAACAAAGTCACAAACTCGCTTTGGTGGTGCCATGGACCATCAGGGACCCTCCCAAAGCAGTTCCAGGGATTTGCTGAGTGTGAGGATGATCAATAACTGCCAGGGAAGCTGCAGCTTCCTCCTAATTACAGCAAACAAAACCCCGGTCCTGAACCCTTCAAAAGAGTCCTCCTTTGGAGTATCACCCTGCTCTCAAACCTGCTTGCTATCGATTCCAGGCCTGAATTAAAACTCCACCTGAGCCTGAAGTATTGGGTTTAAATTTAAGGGGAATACTTGGGAGTTGGGCAATTTGCAGCTTCATCTCAGCCACCCTTCCGGATGCAGCGAGTTTGCATCCTTCTCCTGAGAAAATCCTCATCAAATCCCATCAGCCAAGGCAAAAATCCATCCTAACCCAATGTTTTAAAGTGATTTGATGTCCAAAAGTTGCGGCCAGTGGGCCACCCAGCCCAGGATCTCGGTGAATTACACTGCTCTCAGCATCTCCTTAAGAGTTTAAAACTTCCTGGATTTGTTTTACTGGGTGCTGCCTGTTTATTCCGAAGGAAACAATCCATTGTACGTCGAGAATATGGGAAGAGATATGAATAGCAAAGGTGATGTATTTCTGTGCATATAGTGCAGGGTGGAGGGGGATTTTCCAACCTTACGGGGCCTGTCCTTGAGGAAAAAGCCATTTTTTAGTGTTTAAAGCACAGAAAGATTTAGGGGCTGTGAACAGAACACAGGAGCCGTGCAATCAGAACAATCTAACAATCTACTCCTATTAATATCTTGATTAATCATCTGTATTTTCACTTTCCAAATGCTACTGTTTCAGGAGAACAAAGAGTTTATGTACTACAAATAATTTTACTGCAGAGAAGAAAGAAGGGAAGAGTTAGGTGGCTGTTTCATACCAAAAATAGTTTGATAAATTGGAATATTAACAACACTTTGCTATACTGGAATAAAAGTCACAGAGAATGAGAAACGTTTAATTCTCAGTCTTTTTGCTAATTATGAAATGCCTGATTTGTTTCCAAGTTAAAACACAAAGTTTTATAAAAGCTGTTTCCTCCTTTGGGAAAAAAAAGAGCCCAAAGATTTCGAGTGGTGTGAACTGCACAGAAATACGGGAATGTGGCTGTCCCTGGATCCCTGGCAGTGTCCGGGGCTGGATGGGGCTGGAGCAGCCTGGGACAGCGGGAGGTGTCCCTGCCATGGAATGCGGTGCAATGGGATCGGTTTTTAGGTCCTTTCCAACCCAAACCATTCTGGAATTCTGGGATAAGGACGCCCCGACCCAAACACACCCCTGAAGGTTTCACATCTCAGTCGGGACAGCTGAAGCTGTGAGAAAGTTGTCCTGAAAGCCAGGAAATTTCTTGTCCCAAAAAACCAAGGGATGGGTGCTGTCCCCTGCAACCCCCGGGAACTCTGACCAGGACCAATGGAGAAATTCCTGACCCAGGGAATGCACAGCCCCAGCACCACGGCACCCAAACACCACCGGGAAAACTGTCAGCCCAAAGAAAGCCAAGTGCCTCACAGGTTTCTAATTAAAGCAAAAGCTAATTTTTGAGGGAAAAAAGCTGTTGCACTTGCTTAAATTCAAGATGAAAGTCTTGTACCGAAACAACCCGCACAGTGTCTAATTTGATGTAAAGCTGTCAATACAAAAAATAACTTTTAAAATTACCTTTTATGTTTTAAACACAAGTCCTTTACACCCTGCAGCAGCTTCCTGTGAGCTGCACAACCCCTGGCCCGGCCACAAGGCACCTCTTCCCCGTCTCTGCTGGGGGTGTTTCCTCTTCCTCCAGCATCCAAACCGAATTTCCAGCTCCCCAGAATGAAAGCCTGGAGATGCAGCTCCATGGAGCTCTGTCCTTGCTGCAGGAGCAGCAAACCCTCCCCAGCCGAGGAGCAGGGCTCAAACCCGGGTGAGGCACGGAACAAGAGCTGCACCAAACCCCGCAGGGCTCCCCCGTCTCTCACTGCTGCTCCACGCCAATCCAACCCTGGCTAAGCCAAACCTGCAACTGCAGAGGGCAGGAAAACAAAACCTCCTCCTTTCCTGGCTCGGGCAGGTTTGGAAAGGAAATGTCAGGCAGACTGGAAGCAAATCCAGGGTTAGTTTGGGGTGATACAATTTCTTTACCTTGCGCAGAGCTAATCCCATACAAAATGTGAAGGTACGGCGACAACTGTGAATTCCGAACGTACCCAAATCCACCCCGGCATAAACACCCGGGATCCCTGCTCCTCTCCCCTCAGCCACAGCCCCACCTCACACGGGCTCCCCACCCCACACGGGCTCCCCACCAGCCGGGGGATCGGCGCTCACACGGAGCAACATTTGCTTTCGACGGCATTTCAAAAGTCGGCGACGAGAGCAAACACGGAATTCTTTATTAAACAATCAAAGACAACAAAAGCAAGTTTCTGTTGTCCCATCGCATTATCCTGCTAATCCCCTCTGGATGGCAACCAAAAGCCCCCGAAATGCCACGCCAGGGAAGAGCCTTTCCAAGCAGTGGTCGCCTCCGGCTCTTTGGCTGCGCCTTCAGTCGGCGGCTTTGGCAGGCGGCAGCGGCGATGGATTCCAGCACCCAGGGCTCTCCCCGACTGCTTCATTTCCCTGGGATCGCAATAAACCCACTCCTCCTCCTCTGCAGGGCCAGCTGGGTCACCACTCCTGCAGCCCAGGCCCAGCCAGGGCAGGTCTGACTCCATCTGCTGCTCGTGCCAAGCCTGGACTGGGGCCGGTGCCAGCAGGTACCCAGCACCACCCCCAGGGCTGCCTGAAAGGAATTCTGATTTTATTCCCTCCAATACCTCTCCAAAACCAAGGAAAAACATCCTGAATCTTCCCCAGCTCCTGCTCACAAAGGAAATTTAAACAGGATGCAAGCACAGCAGCCACGTGGCGCTTCAACCCTAAATCCCATAATAAACCCCACACATACCATATCAATGATATAATTTTATATCAATAGCACAAAGCAAAGATTAGCACCTGATGATCTCCGATCTCTCCCAAACCAAACAATTCTCTGCTTCTATTCACACACAGCACAGAAGCTGAATGACATTAGGAAGGGTGGTGTTAATCAGCTGTAAAAATCAGTGAGCATGGCGGCGACACAGTTAATTCAGGTATCATCTCACCACACTGGGGTAACACAGTTAATTCAGGGTATCTCACCAAACTGGGATAACACAGTTAATTCAGGGTATCTCACCACACTGGGGTAACACAGTTAATTCAGGGTATCTCACCAAACTGGGATAACACAGTTAATTCAGGGTATCTCACCAAACTGGGGTAACACAGTTAATTCAGGGTATCTCACCAAACTGGGGTAACACAGTTAATTCAGGGTATCTCACCAAACTGGGATATTATAATTAATTAGAGTCAAACTGGGTAAGAAATGGAGCACCAAGAGGAGGGAAAGTTCACAGGACAGGGCCAGATATTCCTGGAAAAATCAAATTACGGCAACAAGTGCGTGCGCCCCGTCAGGGAGTACCTGCAAACCCCACAAGGATGCAGCCAAAGCCACATTTCCTGGCGAAACTTCCAAGGGCTGTGCAAGAACTCTGCCCCTGTTGCCCACCCAGGGCCCTCCAAAGGGATGAAACCTCTCTGCTCATTTTGCAAGCTGCAAATCCAATGGCAGAAGATTCAGTCAGAAGCACCACAAAGCAATGCCATACTCTGCCGAGTCGTTCCATGTTCTAACATTCAGTCAGAGGGAATAAAATGCTAATTTTTTTATACTTTTAATAAGTATTTTAAAAAATACTTATGGAATTTGCTTCCAAACCATTAAAGAAACAAACATACTAAAGAATCCAAGATGAAGAATCTTTTCTCTAAGAATTAGAGGGTTGCCAAAATTACTATTTTTGTTGTTACTGAGTTGAGTTTTAACAAGTCCCTTTCAACTCAGGATATTCCGTGATTCTATGAAGTCCCAAGTAAAGGGAAAGTCATGGTGCAGTTGGCTGAATTTTCCAGGTGTGTTCATCACTCTGAGAATTAAATTTGAGATTTCAGCTCTGGATCTAGTTATTTCTATATAATTCTAATTCCCTCTGCGCTGTGTCCAGCTCTGGCTCCTCAGGACAGGAAGGACCTGGAGGGGCTGGAGCGTGGCCAGGGCATGGAACGGAGCTGGGGAGGGGCTGGAGGATCCTGACGGAGCTGGAAAGGGGCTCAGCCTGGAGCAGAGGAGGCTCCGGGGGCCCTTCTGGCTCTGCACAACTCCCTGACAGGAGGGGACAGCCGGGGGGGTCGGGCTCTGCTCCCAGGGCACAGGGACAGGAGCACAGGGAACGGCCTCAGGCTGGGCTAGGGGAGGCTCAGGGTGGATCCAGCAGGAATTTCCCCATGGAAAGGGCGCTCAGGAACTGCCCAGGGAGCTTTGGAGTGCCCGTCCCTGGAGGTGTCACCTTGGAGGTGGCACTCAGAGCTCTGGGCTGGGGACAGGGTGGGGATTGTCACCAGTTGGGCTCGATGTCCCGGGAGGGCTTTTCCAACCCCAGCGATCCTGGGATTTTAAGATTCACTCCTTAAAAACCATGGAGATGCTTGCTGTAAAGGTGTGTTGATACTTTTTTGTAAGAGATTCTACTCTGAGGCACTGAAAAATACAGAATTTCCTGCCCCCGTCAGCACCTGACGTAAACACACCCAGAGCAGGAGTGGAGCGCTCGGCTCCTCCAGGCTCAGCTCGGATGTAAATACACAGGAACTCCTCCAGTGCAAGGGAAACAGATGAAATTTTAATCAAATGAGCCTCGTATCAGGTTCAGGGGAACTGAAAATGGGCTAAAAATGAAAAAAAAAACCAACCAGCAGAAGAATGACTTTAATATTGGGTAACATTTCAAGTTTTTATCACCTAAATCCACAAAATTCCTGATGTGCTCCTGCTTGTCTTCTCTGCAGAGCTGGAGTCAGGACCAGCTAAATAAAAGATAATGCAACTAGGCATAACACAATAAAAGATATTACCTTCCCAATGCATTATTGCTGCCAATTATAAGAATCACTTCAACTTAATTTCAAAGGCACAATCACCCTCAACTGTAAGAGTCTCTTTTTTAAATTTCAAACAGTATTACATTAAGGCAATAACTCACCTTCCAGCTATAATATCAGTCTCCCTTATTGCAAAAATACATTTCATAAATACTTCTCATCGACAAGTCAAGCTAATTCAGGTTAATTTTATTGTATTTCGGTGCTATCTCGCATTTGTGTGCAATTACCTTTATCATTTTATTGCCGTGCCAGAAAGTAATCAGAACAATTATTTGAAAAGGGAGGGGTGTAAATTCTAAACCACACTCGCTGGCATTTTTGATAAAACAGCAGCTTTATCTCCGGAAGTGGCAGGGACACGGGATAAATCATGCATCAGTCAAGTGCAGCTGACCCCCAAGTGCATTGCACAATATCAGGAGTGCTTCAAAAGAAACTTTCCTCTGTAATCCATCATTCTTTATAATACCAAAACAGCTCTACCTGAAGAGTGGGAGCTGGAGAATAATAACAAAATAAATCTAAGCAATATGAACAAAACCATTAATAGTGCTCCTTAAGCTGAAGGAGAGTCAGGAATCCGAGCTCTGCGCGAGGGGAGAATCTCACTGAAATTTCTGAAGTGAGCACAGCAGCGAAAACGTGCGTCAGGAATTCACAAAAAATACAAAATACAGGAAAATAAATTCACACAGACGAGGTGTTCTAAAGACTTGTGTAAAAATATTTTTGGCACGCACACATCTGGATTTTCCTGCAGTTATCCACCCCTGCTTGATTCTGGATGGGGTTTCGCTATGAACAGAGCAAAGCATCAGAGGTACGACAAAAATCTATTTACAAGTTTGAATTTAATCCAGAGAGGAACAGAATGACATTTAGAATTTTGTACGGAAATATAAAAAATTGCCACGTTGCTGTAAGAACACCGAAACTCCCAAAAATTCCTAAATATGGAGATATGCTGAGGTTTGGTCACCCAGAGCACACACCAAAACAGCGCTAAAATCACACCAAAACCACCTGAAAATCACACACCAAAACAGCCCTAAAATCACCCTAAAATCACACCAAAACACCCCTAGAATCACACTGCAAAACAGCCCTAAAATCACACA
>VYZT01017471.1:0-10848 GCA_013400735.1 Pomatostomus ruficeps | reverse complement strand
TGGCTTGGGTTGGAAGGGATCATCTAAAGATTATCTAGTTCCAAGCCCTCTACCACAGCAGGGACAGCTTTCACTAGATCAGGTTGCTCAGAGTCCCATCCNTTATAACTAGCTTGATTTAATATGGTTCCTGCTGGGTTAGGCAAAGATCATAGAATCCTAGAATGGCTTGGGTTGGAAGGGATCATCTAAAGATTATCTAGTTCCAAGCCCTCTACCACAGCAGGGACAGCTTTCACTAGATCAGGTTGCTCAGAGTCCCATCCAGCCTGGCCTTTAACGCTTCCAGAGATGAGACATCCTCAGCTTCTCTGGGCAACCTGTGCTAGTGCCTCACCACCCTCATAGTAAAGATTTTTTTCCCTAATATTTAATGTAAACCTACGCTTTTTCAGCTTAAAGCCATCCCTTCTAGTTCTAACACTACATGCCCTTGTAAAAAGTCCATCTCCAGCTTTCTTGTAGACTCCCTTCAGGTACTGGAAGGTTGCTATAAGATCTCCCAAAAGCCTTCTCTTCTTCAGACTTGCCCCATAGGAAAGTAGCTCTAGCCCTCTGATCAACTTTGTGGCCTTCCTCTGGACTTGTTCCAACAGGTCCACACTTTTCTTGTGTTGGAGGTCCCAGAGCTGGACAGATTTTAAGATGGGGTCTCACAACAGCAGATTAGAGAGCCAGACTCACCTCCCTTGACTTGCTGGCCATACTTCTTTTCATGCACCCCAGGATGTTGTTTACTTTTTAGTCTGCAAGTGCACATTGCCAAGACATGATGAAATTCTCACTCATGAGATATTTGCCTTCAACATATTCAATGTCATATTAACCCAGGTGACAAGAACTATACTAGAATAATATATGCAAACAAATAAATATCTCTTCCATCAGAAAACTATTAAGTGTACTTGCAATAATACAAAATGGTCATTTAAGATATTCCTCCTCTCCCATATTCTCCCATGAGCTTACTTCTTTTGTAAGCTCAGTATGAGTTATTATGGTTGTTATCATTTTCTTCAGGATTTTTTCCTGTCCTGTTTAATACCAGTTACCAGAAATGTATTACAAAGTGATCTGAAATGCACTCAAAAAAAAAAAAAAAATAGCCAGACAATGAGACAACAGACAAGAAAAATTTAAAATTTCTATAACTTTGTTACTTTATTACATTTCATAGGATAATTCAAGCATTTTTTATGAATACTTCATTTACTAATGACATATAAATAAAACAACTTCAAACATGGAAGATATCAGAACAAAGAATTTCACTGCTTCCTTTGTGATGTCCCACTCATTATATAAGCTTCATTTTCCCCCCAGCATATTCATCCTAAATTATCTCCCATTAACTACTATGAGCTAGCACTTTTTCTTTCAAATAGCTCAATGGAAAAAATAATATATACAATTCTAAATACCCCAAATTTGCATAGGAATGTGTCAACTACGTGTTTTATCTTCATCTTTCACACTTCATTTGCAACAACATTTAATATTTAAGCTGTTTAGGCAAAAGGCTCCTTTTTTTCATAGAACCAAATAGATTGTAACTGCTTTATTTATATAGACAAAATGTATACCCATTAAGATCTTGAATTTAGTGTCCCATGTATCCTAATGCTATAGAAAAGGCAGAAAACAAGAGTGTGTACTAAACTGAAACACTCTTTGATGATTCAAAAGGACTATCAACTCCAGAACCTCAGCAACTGGTAGTATCCGGTGAATTTTTAGCATGATTTTTTCATTCTTATAGTGCATTTCCAGCTCTGGGGCTCTCAGCATAAGAAGGAGAGGGATTTGTTGATGCAAGTCCAGAGGAGAGCCATGAAGATGAAGTAGTCTTGTCCTATGGAGTCAGACTGAGACAGTTTTTCACCCTGGAGAAGGCTCTGGGGAGGCTTTTAGCAGCCTTCCAGTATCCAAAAGGGGCTGACAAGACAGCTGGAGAGGGACTTTTTACAAGGACATGTAGTGATGAACAAGGGTTTATATTAGATGTAAGGAAGAAATTCTTTCCTTTGAGAGTGCTGAGTCACATACAATCTGTTCCAAAGAGGTTGCCCAGAAAAGTTGTGGATGTGCTATCCCTGGAGGTGTTGAGGGCCAGGCTGGATGAAGATTTATGCAAAATGGTCTAAAGAGAAGTGTCCTTGCCCATGCTGGGGGTGGCACGGTTGGAACTAGATCATCTTTAGAGGTCACTTCCAAATCAAACCATTATATGATTTTTTTTAAAATAAAAATAGGGACACCCTTATTATGATACAGTGACTACTGTTCCTATATTAAGACTGGAGGGTTTTATTCATTCAGGTGTCTAGACTTACACATACTAAGCTATGTATTGTTCCTATATTAAGACTGGAGAGTTTTATTCATTCAAGTGTCTAGACTTACACATACTAAGCTAGAAGTCCAAAATGACCTTGGCATCATATCTCTTTTGCAGAATATGAAATTTTCTTGCAAGATGCATAATTTCTCTAGTTGGGGAAGGGCAAGAATTACAAGTAAAAGGAAAAGAATTACAAGTAAAAGGAAAAGAATTACAAGAGAGGCAACTGTGATAGTCCCGCACAATAAGCAGACCTTTAAATTCTTATTTCAATAATTTATTTAGTGACAGCTTATTTAAAATATGCATGCAAACACTAGACCTCCTCATGTTCTCTTTACTGTTCCTTTTTTCCCCCCTTCTTCTCTCTTTTCTACCCAACCTATAAATATTTTCAGTTATATCCAACAGTTTCAGCAGAGATAGAATGGCCCCCATTTTAACCCGACATACAGCTCAATTGTTAGAATATACTCAGGGACATAGGAAATGTGAGTGAGAAGGGACTTGATCCCAAGCATAAGCTGTAACCATTATCTTAGCACTCTTCATCTCTCATGCAATTTTCAGATCACATTTCCCAAGACGAAACCTTGAAGTCAGCACAGGCAACGCAACACTCTGCACATAGATGAACTGCACAAAGATGTGAAACCCACTAAGCCAGTTGCTGGCAGCTCCACTTCCAGGATGTCTCTAATGCAACTTAAGATATTTTGGTACATACACATTTCAGAAGCCACCAGGATTAGGCAAAACGTCATGAGGTTTAGGGGAATCAGATTAATATGCACATACCTAAAGTCTAACTCCCTTTTGGATGAGTCCTAAGTTTTTCACTCCTTTTATACAGACAACTTCAAGAGATTCAGGCTGGGAACCTGAAAATATAGCGCTACTGTCCATCACAGCCTACATGAAACCACTGCCACAGGAAGCCTACTTGCCAATCCAATCCAAAACTGAGTTGTAGGAGGTTTTCTGGGGACAAGCACCTAAAAAACTTTGGAGGAGGGGGAAGGGGGAAAAATGAAAATCCACAAGAAACAAAACCACAAAACCAAACACCATGATGAGAAGATTTTAGATCGTCCTGCTGGTATTAGATAGTTTTAATTCCCACAATTTCTTTTGCAAAGAGTGGAGCATTTTTCTTTATTTTAAAGCACTGATACACTTTAAGACAAGCCTCTTTGGAAGTTCATGATGTAGACACTTGATACAAACCCTTGATGAGGATTGCTGAATATTTTGTGGCAGAAAATGTAAAAATGTACAGCTAATATATCTGTGGATTCAGGTTGCATACATGTTAAAACACAGGAATTCATGTTTTGCTCTGCATAGGAACTCTTAACAAAGTTATGCTGAGGTCCCAGCATTTCTACTGCAGAAACATATCACAATAAGAATTGCGCTTCCTTCCATTCCATGCAAGTTTATTGGCTTCAGCTTTTATTCCATCCCACTACTGAAGAGAAATGGAGGGGAAGGAAGGGACCTTGGAGTCCCCAAAGAAACTTTAAAGTAAAAGAGAGCAGCAGGATATGTTACAATAACATTGCCTACTATGCAAACAAGAAACATGGAGAGAGATGCTTTGGTGGCAATCCATTAACTTTGCAAGATCTTAAAATGCAGAAAATTGTAAATATTGTTTGTTTTAATCCATTAGGCTATGTGACATGTCCCTGGGAATGAAGAAAAAGTCATATCTAGCACTTTCAAAACCACCAATCAAGCAAAGATAATTGGAAAAGATACTAGAAGAAGCCCCACCTTGTTGGAGTCCAGTAAAAGGATCTTCTCCCCATCTCTGTACACTAATTTACATACATGTTTTGTCTTTCACTTCTCATAGGCTACTCAAAAGACAGGACAGCCAGGCCAAGAAAGAGGTGCACATTTCATCTTGAGTTACAAGTAAAATATTTAATCAAAATAATTTCAAAATGAAAATGTATTTCTGCTCTTTCTGGAAAATTATATTAAATTTTACCTAGTTATGCTGTAAATCACTTGTCAAAAATCAAAGTGATGGGATTTTTAGACTTATTTCATTTGGGGGATCTGGGCATTTTTGGTGCAGGGGGAAGTTATTTTTCCTTAATGTCTTAAAGATATCCTCATCCCTGACACATTTTGCTGTCTGGGAGTCGGCACCAGCTTCCTGTATTCTCACTGCAGTCCATCTGTTAAAAAGGATAACAACTGAGTATTTAAGATGTACTTTGCTACAGGTACTAGCTGTCTTCATATACATAGTCTAAAGGAGAAGAGGGCATCACTGAAGGTGAACAAAATTTAATTGCCATGTCTTTTGAAAATCCAAAGTTCATTTTGGAAAATATGCAACACATTGAAAATAACGGTGCTACAAATGGGAAATAAAATCAGAGAAAGCTGTGAGATTTAAGACTGTGCCATATGTCCTCCACTGTCTTGTGCACCCACTTGAAAATAAACTCCTTAAGCACAGCCTCTAGAAATGTGAGTCCCCTGTGCCAAGGACTAGAGTTATGGACATTTTACTTGCTGTCCCTTGCTTTTTTTGCAGCTCTGTCTCTCACATTCTCTAACATGTTCCAATGAAATATGAAGCATTTATTTGTGAACCTGAAGAGATTTAAAGCCCTGCAGAGGATAATAATTTAAGATCTGACTATACATCAGTGGGTTCTGTGCAGTTTTATCAATTTCTGCAAAAGTAGCACAGAAAGATTTAGAATCACAGGATTGCTTGGGTCAAACTGAACAGCAATATGTCTAGATATTTTTCTCAGAAGAGAAACAAACATCAGGAAAGTATTAAAGAAATAGACTACAAGAAACTGGAAACTTCCTAAAGGAAAAAAAAAGAGACAATTCTTTTGGAAAAATAGTTCTAAAAAAGCTGAAAAATTCTTTGCACAACATTATTTCCCATTTATCAAGGAACAAGCAATGTTTTCAAAAGCCATGGAGTTTCTCCAGACTTGAACTGAAAATGAATGAAAAGGAAAATTTTCTCTGGTCTTTTGATCAAGAATAAAATATAGACCAGCTACTATATACATGCCAGCCTTGAAAAATACTTATATATTGCTGGTTTTACTTTTTTGTTTAAAACATACCTTCAATTGCCTACATAATAATTAGGCAATAAAGGTGAAAGGTTAAAACTGTCAACTACCTTAGAAACTGTAAGAACATTTTTTTAAAATTTCAAAACCTGCTGTCCTCCCTTTTATTTTTTTATTACTAGTAGTATAATAAATTAATTTATTTTGTTCTTCTATTCAAAGTTTGGTTTAGTTAAGACTATGCAGGGAAAGAATTAAGACAAGGATGGTTTGAGAGCAAAGGAGAAAAGAGAAAGATAAGCTACAAAGAATATTGGGAGAACCAAGACTTGTTAATGACACCTTTCTCCCTTTTGCTAAAATCTATAGAAAGCATAACAAGACATTGCACCAGGTCGTGGCTCAGTATTCAGTATTCATCTAGCCTTAGTTTTAAACCTGAATAATTTTTATAACTAACTTGCTCACCTTCTATTTTCAGCTATTTTGAGTTGGAGCCTGCCTGCTACTTCTAATTTGCCCAATGTGTCATTTTTTTATTAGAGCATTTACTAAGAAATATTTTCACAATCTTTCTGAGATTTCCAAGCAGTTTGAATTTTTGTTTGTATATAAGATGGTTTCCAAACTGTATTTTTTCTGGTACTTCTGAAACACCTGCAGCCCAAAACATGAAGTATTAAATATTTACCATGCAATGTGAATTTACTCTCCAGAAGAAGTCATTTCTATTCATCAGCCAAGGATGGGAAGCATACAAGTTGTGAAGGTGACAAAAGCTATGTGCTATTTCAGGTCCAGATGTGCAGCATTATAACACAGGCGCTCTTAGGGGTTTTCTTGAATAGCTGAAACCTCTGTGAAAGATACAGTGAAGCCTGGCTCCCTGTGTTAGCTCAGCATAGATGGCAAAACAGAGCTCTCTTCCCACTTGTATGGCTGCTTTTGGGAGGAAACTACTTGTAGGAATTCCTACCTGAATATAGTTTTTTAGAAGAAAAGTTTTGTAGATAAAGAACATTACATGCCCTCAGGTCTGTACAACTCTTCTTTTTTACAAAAATAGATGTTTTTCCCAAAGTCCATACCTCTTCCAGTCATCAGCTACTCTACTGAAGCAAATGAACACATGGTCCATGGCGCAGTGTCAGTAAAAAAGCTGTTTCCTCCAGATGCAGGACATTCATTGATGCTGTGACGTGGTCAGTGGGAAAGATTTTAATCTCTCTGCAATTACAAAATTCCTTCCTTTTTCCTTCATATCCCTTTCCTTCCAATTTTAGCAGTAACATACTAGGGGTCAGTGTCAACTGTAGAAATGAGTTAATTAGACCAACAGTTACTATGAACTTGTGGATATTCAGATTCAAGTTTTCTCTGTGTACAGACTACTTTTCAAAAAACTGTTATAAATTTAATTATCGCAGATGTTTTTTGAATGTTAGCATACATAAGGATTCCAGCACATGGAATTCTGCTTCTTTGTAGATTCATGGAATAAGGCACTTTATCAGTTGCTTTTCTATAGAGAGCTGTGGAAGAGGGGAGGAGAGAACGGCAAACCATAGCAAGATCTAAAGCAGTTATGAAATATTTATATTTCTTCTGTTATACATTAGAACAACTGAGTCTGGCTGATGTATAATATATTCAATCCTGACAAACTAAAATAATATCTAAAGACTTTAGAACAAAGTAAAAACATAGAGTCAATTGCTGTGCAGTGCTTCATTTTATTGGTAAGTTTGCATTTCTTTCCCTCCCACCAGCACTCTAAGACAATAGACACATTAAAAGAAGAGGGAAGAATCCACTGCCTGTTCCAGCATCCAAGGGGTTTTTTCTCCCTGCTCTCCAGCAAGACCCCGTGAGAGCAGCAAGCTGTGAGCCTGCTCTGCGCATGATTCCCGGACCACTGCTGTTGCCTTGCCAACGCAAAGGGAGAACTCGGGGCTTTTACATTGGGTATTTCAATGCAGTGACCCACTTACCATCTGTCAACAAATTCACTGGGACAATAGTGAGTGTAACACATTATAGAGATTAAATCCCAGGGACTGAACTACAAAGATGTCTGGAAAAAAATCTTTGTCAGTTTGAAAAGCTAGAACACTATAAACAGAGTTAGCAGTAATATGTTTTAATCCTCCAATTTATTTGTTGCTTTAAAGGAGAAATTTCTATCATGATAATCTGCATTCATTATTTGTGTATTTATTTTTTTAACTAGGTTCACAAAACTCAGTCAATATTGCAGTAAGAGTAATGGGAACGAAATAGCTTTTGTATATTCTGTTCTTGGCTAGAGCTGAGCAGAATTAAGACTTAAAAACCTTCTTTCAAGCCATAAGAATGTAATGGTTAATTTAGAATATATTTGTACAGATGGTCATCGTAGGAGCAAATCGTTACAAAAACCCCCACTGTGATTTCTGCAAGACAGTTAGATCATGGATTTCTATTTAAAAATTAACTATGTGCAGGCTAGTTACAGGGTTCCCATTCAATTCTGCCCCTTTATAAATATATTATTGCAGGCATGCTCAAAATCTTTCCCCTTCCTTCATTTCCCAGTTTCCTTCTGTTCTTTTCATTCTCTGCAAATGGATTATTCAAACATAAATAATTTGTTTTAAGAAACTGGCATTACCAAGAGAACTAAATATACATAACGGCATATTACCAAATGCAAAAAATGTATGTTTAATATATATTTACCTACATTCTTCAGTTTCTTAGCAATATTACCCTGTCACTTTAAATGAAAGTCAGCAATTTTTTTAAACGCATGTGTCACCAGTTACCAAATGGAATTATCTGAGGAACCATGCAGTGAGCAAAAAATAGCTGCAGCCTTCTGCAGTATCTGTAGAACAGGCTATTTTTTAATTCAACAAAGGTTTATTTATATGTTTATGCCTAATATTTTGTATATTTCTATTGAACCCATATTCTATTTCTATATGAACCCATATTGCAGCAATTAGATACCACCAAAATTCTTGGTTTGGATTGTTTCTCCATCACCTATCTCCAGCAGAAATACCTTTCTAATTAACACCTAAGAGTGGGTATTGCTTCACATCCTGAAACTGATATTTCCAAACCTATGTGGCTTGCAGACACCCATAGTTTCTGTATAACATTTTTTTTATTATTTTCAGAAGGTGTGGGGGAATGCAAATATTCCTTATGCCTGCAGGAGATTACTGGTACCAGACAAACTTAAAGGTGAAAACTTTATTCTAGAAAATTCAGCATCAGTGAGTGGTAAAAAATTGCAATTCTAGATTATATATCATATCCCTGCAGTACTGTCTAATAGTTCAGCTAGTTTAGAGATATGGTGAACCACACACACCACCCTCTTAATTCCAGCCACCTTTCCCACGAACGTTCTTTGTATTCCACACTACTGACAACGCAGTCCTTCCTCTGGGCTCTTCCAGCTTTGTTTCTTTTCACAAAATTAAATCCCAAATCTGTCATATCTTTAAAAGGCTTCCTAGGCCCATGCTACTATGCCATGCAAAAGTAACATAGGGGCTCTCCTTTCTATCCCCCAGAAGGGTTATCTTTGTTTATAATCTTCTCTTATTCTATACACGGTTGAATTCATGTCTGCATTTGCTGTTTAAAATATCAGAATATTATGCAACCACATAAATTCTTTAAAGAATACATATTTTGAAAAATCCATGAGCTCTCATTCTTCACAGATACTACAAACCAGTAATAGAGATACACAGGTGTGCTAATTTTCTCTTTTCACTCTTTTCCCCTCTTCTTTACACTCGACTTCTCTCAGATGTAGGAACTTGCGTTATTATGCCAATATTATGCCAATATTTGCCAATGTAAAACACTGTCTCTATTTACTAATTGTTCAAAATCAATTATTAAGGATGCATTTGGCTATGCATGGTGTCCCTCCAGGACGCAACCTCTAAAGTTACAGCCAAAATACCTCCCACTATTCCAGAGAGTGAAGTTAAAGGAAAATATATTAATTTGCCCTAGGGGATGGGAAATCTAGCAAGCTTTTTTTGAACAACTTTAAGATTTCTTTTAGGATTTACAGGAGGGACTTGAAAATGGCAATGGGACAGCCATCATCTCAAAGGTGTGCTCTTTGAAGCATTCCTAAAAATTCCTTCAGACTTGTTCCGTGAAATTTGTGATGCACACACATACACTCAGAGATTTGTTGTGTCCATGGAACAAACGCTGTCAGGAATACAGTTCAGGCCTGCTGGGCCATAGCACAGCTTCTCCTGCATCTCTGCAAAACAGGACAGAGAAAGAATCATCCTGAACTGACTGCATCTTATGGAAACCCTATGGTGCCCTTGTGAAGAGGGAATATCTGCTGGTTTACCAAATATTCACTGTGATTTCCTGTTCCTGGCAACACTGTAAAAATTTGTACAGCCCAGTCTGCTGTTCTTGATTGCAGGACATATGAACCTTCCAGTTCCCCTCTGCTCCCCACACCAAGTAATCTGCTTTGCATCTACCAGTGACTAAAATGTACTTAGGTTTCTCCTCAACACATCCTTAAATGAGAGTCATTGTGAGAGAATGATTTCAGAATTCTTGCCTCCCTGGAAGTGAAGCTTTCCAAATGCTGTCAATGCCAAATTGGGAGAAAGTACTACTTCAACTTTCACTCTACTATATCCTGTTAGGTAGTCCTCCCCTCCACAAGTCTGGTCTTTCTTCCTAGTCAGCAGCTTAGGGAAAACTCCCAGCACATCTCAGCCCAGTGCCCCCCATCCCCATGAGAAACCACTGCGAAATACTTTCAATGGTAACAAATGATTCGTGACACTATGCTGCATTTCCCAAAGCCAAAGACTGAGGGCAGCAAAAATGAGAGAATTCAATCTTTTGTACTAGAGGAACATTCTATGATTCATTGCACATGATGCACTGAGCTTTTGGAAGGCATCACCAAGGAGCAGCCTTAGCAGTGGACTATGCTAAAGTTGCTGCTCAAAGCAAAGCAATGTTTTTATATAATGTTTTTGTATAACGTTTTTATCAGAATTAATTTACATATCCTATGCAGCACTGCAACGTAGATGTTGATACTAGATAGCTAGAGAACCATGACTGTGAGAATTATCAACTCCCAGCTGAGCCTGAAATAGTGCAGGATCTGCTTCTCCAGCTGGATCCCTGCAAGTCTAAGGAGTCTGATGGGATTCATTCCAGAATCCTGTTAGAGCTGACTGATGTCATCACAAAACCTCTCTGGATGATTTTGAACAGTCTTGAGAATGCAGAGAGGTCCCAGCTGACTGGAAACTGGCAAATATTGTCCCAGTTTTCAAGAAGGGTGAGAAAGGGAACCCCACTAACACACCTGTCAGTCTTGCTTCAGTGCCTGGTAATGTTATGGAGAAGATCATTCTGGTTAGTACTGAAAAACACCTGAAAGAC
>VYZT01017458.1:0-13104 GCA_013400735.1 Pomatostomus ruficeps | reverse complement strand
GCCAAAGTCAAACCACAACACATGGCAAAAGACAGCAAGATCTTTTTCTGTGTCCCACTGCTGTGACAGGGAATCGAGGAAAGAAGCAGCTTCTCAAATAAATACTTAAGAAATGCACAGAAGCATGGGAAGCCATATGTTTTTCTAATAGCTAAACAGAGTGAGTGGTTAATATAGCTTGTCCTTTGTTGGCAGGAGACCGTCACACACAAAAAAAATGAAAGGCAGGGTTTTGTTGGGTCTGAGACTTACTTGTTCAACATTTCATAATACCACATATATTACGTGTTACCAGTTCATTGGTGGTCAGGAGCACATGCCTTCCTTCAGGTTCTTCTTGCCTGGCTCCCTTACTTTGGATGATGGTTTTCCTTGTTCCCTTAAGTTTCGGTAGTGACACAGAGCATATGAGATTCAGATGCTACAAAATATTGGTTTTTAGTTTTAGTATGTAAACTAGGTGATTTACTTTTCAAACTGTACTTTATAAAGCTGTCATTTTAAAAAAAAAAGTTTGTTTTCATCTTTTTTGTTATACTTGGTCATCTGAGTATATACTGATTAATTACCCTAATAGATCATGAATGTTATTTATGCTCTTGAAACCAGCTAAAAATCCAAGTTCCTTACAAATAAAACAAACTAATATTTATGGTGTTGTAGGCTGTTGTTTTAATACTCCTCATTATATCTCTTATTCTAAAGAGTTAGGTTATTTATGTGCTTTCTTTAAGAAAAACAAATGTATCTTTTAAACTGTATGTTTTCAAGGATAAATTTTTTTTGTGCGCATGTAGAAAAGACCTCAAAACAGCAGAGATTTTATATCTATAGAACAGAACAATCCTACAGCTGGTTCAATTTTAAGACACAGTGGAATAGGTACTTCACAACTACGCAGATCCTTTAAATGTAAGCAGCAGCAAATAGCATGAGTTACTAAAAAAGCTGTCTGGAGGGTGATGCCTTGTTTACCCATCCCTTGCTGGTGTAAATGTGATGGTTTTCCCCAACTTTTGTGACAAGCATCTGGAAAAACCCATCGCTTGATTTTTTTAATTATGAATTGAAAAATGAGCTGCTTCTATGTTTTGGTATACATTTAAATATACAGTGAATTATGAGCCATACAATTCTATTTTGAGGATTTTCTTTTTAGTGAAAATATAAAATATTTCAACATACAAATGAAAAAGCTACCTTTTTTTCCCCACTCCTCTAAAATTGATAATGTCTTCTGGGTCCCCTTTTTTAAGGACAAAGTAAACATATATGACACTGAACAGCATTGGAATAGAATGCAAAATATAAAAACCTCATAGAATATCTCAAGTTGTAAGGGACTCATAAGGATCATTGAGTCCCTTACATAGTTGCATTGCACCCATGTAAGTATAAAGAAAATTTACTACATAGTTAACCTTGTTTGGTTAAGTACTAGGCATTGTAGTTTAGGTGGGTAGCTGCTGCAACTGGTGACACCAAATGCCACAAAATTCTCATATTTTACCTCTCTTTGGAAAACTGGGCTTTTTTGGTTGAAATATCTGGGACTCATTAATAAAGATTGTACAGGAACACATAAATCCAGCTTCCTTTAACCACACACAAAGGCAAATGGTTTTGTTAAAGAGCGATTGTCATTTCAGAAAGAATTATGATTTAAGATGCATTATGCAATCTTTTTTTTCATGTTATGCCATTCGGTCTCTGATCTCTGAGAAGGCTCTGTGCTTTCTATGGAATCAATTAACCCTAAAGACCAACCATAGTTCTAACCTCGTGCTTTAATGGAAACCACTAGACTTCTTGTTTAGTCACTTCTAAAGTAATGTGTGACTTGAAATGCACAACTTTGCCAGCCAGCTGGCCAGGATACTACAATTTTCTTCATTTCTCTATCTTCATTGCCACATGAGATACCTGAATACCTGGAGCACAGCACATGACAGTAAATAATAGATGTAGATCTGGAATACAACTAGGGGACTTTCTGTCTCTTAACACAATCAGACAAAAAACAAGAGTGCATACAAGGTACTACACAAAGCTGAAACTGAAAATCTCCAGCCCAAAGCAAAAAAAGTGACTTCAAAAGATTCACACAAATATTCTCCATCAAGGCCATCAAAAGAAATTCTAGCTAAGGGTGGTGGCTAAATACACAAAAAGACATTAATTACAAACCCATACCTGTGTATGTATACAGACACATACACAGAGACACAGTCACACACCTCTCTATCAGATTATATATTTTAACTAAACTGTTTCTGGTTTTAGAGCTCTCTTTTCTCCTCCTGTAAAACTCTCCAATTTTTTTAGCATGGGTATGTTTCCTGTCCTAGAAAACAGCATGTAAGAGGAACCACAATGTTTTTCTCTTTTGAATCAAACCACCATATTTCCACAAGTTGTTATGAAATACAATCAAAAAAATCATAATAAAGAAAGACTAAAAATCATCTTTGCCTTACCACATATCTCGCTCGCTTTTTCCCCTAAACCCAAGGAAAAATGATTAGAGTTTCATGATTTTCTTGAAAGGGACAATATATGTGGTTGCCTTCAGAAGAAAGCAGAAATACCTTCCAAACAAGTGTCCATCCTAGCCAGTGGCTTGGCAGCACTAATGCTAACAGGCTGGAACCTACGCTAAGCAGGTTCCAGCCTGTGAGTCTCATCTAATTGCCATGATGAAAGATTCATACTGGAAAAGAAAGGTGGTCATTCAAGCAGATAGTTCATGCCACTGAGCCAAAGCCAAAAAACTCCTCCACAAGCCATCAGACCAGTGACTTTTAATCTCAGGATTCAAGAACTCTATAATTCCACAGCCCTCTTCACATCTGGAGGAAATGAGTCTGGTGTGGAGGTGAAAACACCAAATTATCCACAGGTCACAGCCTGCACAGTAATGGGCTGAAAACTGTTGGGGACTATGGCAATCTCACAGCAGCTCTTCCTTCTACATTTTTGCAGAAAGATTCACCCTCAGCGAGTGGCTACTTTTTGCACTTCACCCATATTGTGTAAATGTTCACTGTAGCTCATTTGTGATTTGTCAAGTTTTAAATTATTGTTTATTTGTTTCAGTCTTAAGAGTGTTTTTCTTGTCATTTATTTTGGAAAATTTTAAATATACAATTTAAATATTGTATAAGCATGTTTGTCTTCTAGATCTCTTCTGTGTCTTGTATCCAAGAGTTCATCCTCATTAAACACAATTAAAGATAGCAGAGTGAGAGAAGCATTTTGATTTCAGAGGATAAAAATTAACTGTTACATCATAAACACAAAACAGGGTGAAACATAGCAAGAAAAGGATGCCATGGATGGATTCAGTTGAATCCAACACAGGTCAGGACAGGTGTGACTGGAATAATTTATGTCCTGGATATGTCAGCTGTGGATCACAATTAAAAAATAATTTGACTCATAATTTACAAGGAAATGGAAGCTGGGAATGAGGAACACAGCATATGACTGCTACAATTATCTGAAAATAAATCCTTTGTGTTTATGTAGTCCAAATCATTCTTTCTCATCTTAGTGTTTTGGGTTTGTTTTTTGTTGTGTTTGTTTGTTTTCTGTTGTTGGTGATGGTTTTTTGTTGCTGTTGTGGATCATGAAGATATGTTTATTCAGAATATTTTATGGTTCCCATACCACTGCTTTATTGAGTTTCATTTGTGTGAAAATAGTGTTTAATTTATAAATGTTTTGGTTGATGAAATCTTTCCATTTCCATAATGACAGTGTTGTATGAAGTTCAGTGGCAGAACAGAGAACAGAATGGAGGTGTCATACCCTTGAAGCCACTCTTCTATTCACTACTCTGGTCTGAAGTGGAAAGAAAGAGGATGGTAGCATCTTACTTGTGGAGTCAGAAGACTCTTCCTAGTTCCTTCACCTTGTTTTAGGTCTCATCACAGGACAACTTACCCAAATCCATGACTGTTAATGTCAAGTCAAGCAAGGAAGGAGTTAATATCCGTGATAGGAAAAGTCAGCCTCAACTGTCCCTGGAGCCACCTGGTACCTATTAAGGAGTAGTTATAAGAGACAGGTGAGAGATAAAGTAGGAAAGTTTTATAGTGAGGAGAGAATGAGCTAGAGACAGCATTGGGCTAGTTGTCGGGTTAGTAAGCAGAGCCAGGTGTTTGAAGTCATGGAGAGAGAGGAGATTTATAGGCTCCTTCAGTAGACAAAAACCTCCTTTCTTCTTCCATCTGTAAGTAATGAGATACTGGTAGGGCCTAAACCAACTAAAAGCTGTTGTACAGAAAATACCAAAATAATGTGTAGGTACCTGGATATTTGCGTAAGACTGAAGAAAGGATCATGAGTTAATATGCACTTTATGTAGTTCCTGGTGTTCCAGGATTCATCTCATGCTTCTGTCCCCATGTGTTGTTTTCCTTTTGAGGGTTACACTTTTTAAAACTTTTCAGGAATACCCCTGTGTTTCAAGAGGTATGGCAATTTTTAGGAGACAGATCTGGTCAAACAGACTACTCATGAAAAACACTTTATTTTTGCAAAATATTTCTTGCCTGAAAAAGACAATATGTTTCTCAGCATTTATTAGAGCAAGCTGGGTATTATTAATCATTATTACCATTCCTAGGCTGTCTGCTACTCCCCTCTCTGCCTACTATTTCCCAATTCAAAATCTGTTGTGAAAAGTATATAAATCATAGTGGATAACTAGCTCCTATACCAAAAAATTACTTTACAATTTAGCTGTTACTTCCACTCCCAAATAATGTATTCTTTTTATTTATAACACAGGCTGAAAAGACACTGCTGAGTTTTCTTTTAAAGGTCTTACGGAAGGACAACAAAGCATATGAAGTTTGAGCAGTGGGGAAAGGTGCTGGGTGCCAGCTTCTGCCAGGTTTCCTCTGGAGGTTCCAGAGTAGCAGTAGTGCCAGAGCTGCAGGTGAGAGGACAGAGCATTTCTACATATTCAGCTCTAACCTGCAGGATCATCTTCCCTGAGCCAGTCTTCATTACTGAAGGTTTGGTAAGAAGTGACCAGCTCAGGATGAAGGTCCTTTTAGACTCCTGAGTTTTATCTGCTTGCCTTAGAGGGTTAAAATGCAGGGCACTGCGGTGGAAGCATTCACTTTTAATTATAAGACATAGCCTTGCAGTTCCTTTCTGGATTCTCCTATCTCAATCTTAGGGAAATAGTAATGGGGTAATGATTAAAATGTAAACTCCCAAACTGATGTGTTTTTCTCTACTCATTAATGCTGTGGCATAACATTGTTGTCAGATGCGCTGCTTTCTTCAGCGGTCATTTGGCAATGCTCACTGCTCAAACCACAATACACAATAGTGGACGTGCTGGAACACTTATCTTTTCCCATGATCCTTTGTCAACCTATTAAATTCATACATCTTAGTGCCAGCAAAACTAGAATAATTTGGGGAATGGATTTTGCAATATGATTTTTGAGGAAGAGGGAGGGGCAGGTCTCAGAAGGTTAAATCTGTGCTGTGCAAGTGCCCTGGCTCTTTTACCCTGCTCAGCCAAAATACGAGGTTCTTCTGACAAGTTATTTTTATTTGAATTTTTTGACTGCTGGGTGTTTCAGAGGAGGTCTCCTCAAGCACTCAAGGGACCCCATTCCTTCCCCTTCTCTGTGCAGTTTTCCTACAGCTGGTCAAACCTTTTATGTTGGGGGTTGGCTGAAATTATTTGGACTCTAATTAACGGAACTAGTAAATTAATTCAATGAAATTTTGGCAGTAGTTCTGAATAATACTGGTTTAAGAACTCACTGTTAACTTAGGTGCTTTCTGAAGTGGAAAGTCTTAAGGGAGCCTGTGTTTACCTTCAGAATTTTTCCAAAATGCCCTTGACTTCAGAATTCAGCTCTTTTTCAGTTGTTTGAAAACAGAACAGTGCATAAGCTGGCCTGATGGGCTATCATTGACAAGGCTGAAAGATGTACTTTCAGGAAATCCGAACACACTGTCTGTGCCTCAACAACTCCATGCTGGCTATCACTACCTGTTTCAGCAGACTTCTCCCCCTGTCCTGCACAGAGCCCAAGGACTCAGCTGTGCCCTGCAAAGCTTCCTGTTTACAGCCATGCATCCTCTGAAAATAGAGTGCTCTCTGCTTCCCACATCCCAGAAGCCATAGACGGATCCTGTAACATCCTGTGCCTTTCCGTCGTCACAGCACTGCTTTTTCTGAGAACTGCCAGGAGAAGTTGCTCACAGGATTGTTAACAGTTGGTCATCACCTTTTGGATGTGTCAGACCCTTGAGTACTCCAGGCCACTGGGCTTTGCGGACAAGGAAACAATATCAACAAAACATTTGCCCTTTGTTCCCTCTGTAGATTGAGTTCAGTGTGTATAATTGCAGATAACATGCTTCCTACATGGAGAAAGCCCAGTGACTTTTTGTTTGAGGCTGAATGTTATATGGCTTAAAGTGCACAGACTGAACTGGGACACAAATGTATCTTAGTGCTGAATGGTCCTGGCAGCTGCACAGCTTATCTTCTTCATTTGTCTCCTCATGGTTGCAGCCAAGGTACGCACATTGTCTGTCTCCCACCTGCAATGTAGTCTCCTCAAGGAGAAAAATGTCCAGTCTCCAGCTCCCTCCAAAGAGGGGTCCAGCTTAAAACTTCATTCCTCTCATTTCTTCTTCTACCCTCTGCCCTCCAATGCACTCCTGTTGTCCTCAGTGGTTACTTAACAGCACTCAAGAGAGAATGACCAGCAATGATGAATTGGAACATAAAGAGTGAAATCCTCCCTAGTGGGGAAAAATAAATTGAGTTCATGGATACCTTTGTTTGCCTAGGGCTGCCTACACAGTCATACTTTGGGTCATTGAAAAAAGAAAAATATCATTAAAACTAAGAATGCTCTTTTTTAAAGAAGTAAGTTATCTTCAGACTTTGGAGCCCGAACTTAACCTCAACTTTGCACCCACTTTTAGTAAGAAGAAATCTGGTGCCATGGGAAGAGGCCTGCACCACCTCCTGCAGCATTCCATTCATGCAGATGGTCAGGGAATCATTCTGGCCCTATCCCTGAGTCCTGCCTATGGAAGAAGGCTGGGGTGTCAATGTCTCTGTGTGTGTGTCTCACCAATCACACTAATAAAGGTCAGGATTTTGCCTCAGTGTGCAAATCTGGATTTGCCATGTAGTGTTAAGACTTCATGAAGTGTGGAATACATATTGCTTCTGTTTAAAGATTACCTCTAATTAAGCCTTTCCAAATATATTTGGGATTATAGATCACTTACAACCTTTCTATTGTTCTTGCAGTCAAAACAACAGCAGCCACAACCATGCACAACACATTATTAAAAGAAAAGGACTAGTTTAAACTAAACTCTATAATTGCATGCTACTAAGTAAAATATGTACTTTAAAAATTCTTTCCAACATGTGATATGATACAATAGAGGGTGCAACTTGACACCAAAAAAAGTTGCTATAAGCCTCAAAGACTATCCCTACTGGAGGAAAAAGTATTCTTATATATATATAAATAGTTAAATGCTGGGGGAAAAAAGACTGAATAACCCCTAAAACTACAGCTGAAAGCAAATTCTTCAATCTAGAGCTTAAATTAATGCAATAAAAAAGAAACTACAAGTTAGCTGAAAACCTGTGTTTCTTATTCCTCAAGTAAAGTGAGTTATGAAATCAAATATTAAACAGATCTTCCTTCCTACATGCACTCTCAAAATCAGGCAATGAACACAGAATTTGTGTGAAATAGGGCTTTGGGAAAAGCTGTTGCCAAACCTCATTAACTCTACACACTTCTTAATTTTTTCCCCATCCAACTGTATTACACATATGACCTTCTCACTGAATAATTATTTACACACACACGCATAATGTCAAACAGAGAGAAGCCCAAAGGAACAATGCAACAACCTGGCACATGCCTCAGAATTTTAATGCATCTTTCTTGATTTAAGGTATGTATGTAGTAATTTTGTAGGAACAGAAATAGAAACTTTGCTCTTTAAAACCCCATTTAGTTGATTGTTGGAGTGCTGGGACGTTATGATAGAACCATAGAATGGCTGGAGTTGGAAGGGACCTTTAAAGGTCATCTAGTCCAATGCCCCTGCCATGGGCAGGAGCATCTTCAACTAGACCAGGTTGCTCAGGGCCCCATCTAACCTGACCTCCAGTGTTTCCAGGAATAGTAACTCAGGGCAACCTGTTCAGTGTTTTACCACCCTCATTGTAAAAAAACTTCTTGCTTATATGCAGTCTAAATCTACCTTCTCAGCCTATCACAACAGGCCCTGCTACAAAGCTTTTTCCCTATCTTTCTCATAAGACTCTTTTAAGTACGGAAAGGCCACAATAAGTTTTCCAAGGAGTCTTCTCCAGGCTGAACATCTCCAACTCTTTCAGCCTGTTTTCACAGCAGAGTTGTTCCAGCCCTCTGATAATCCTTGTCTGGCCTTTCTTCAGGACCTGAGTCAGATGGAGTACTCCAGATCACTTCTCACCAGTGAGAAGTAGAGGGGGAGAATCACCTTCCTCAGCCTTTTTGGTCACACTTCTTTTGATGCAATCCAGGATAAGGTTGTCCTTCTGGGCTGCAAGAGTTCATTGTTGCCTCGTGACCAGCTTTTAATTCACCAGTAGTACCAAGTCCTTCTTGGCAGGTTTGCTCTCCATCCCTTCACCCCTCAGTCTGCATCAATACAAGGGGTTGCCCTGAAGCAGTTTCAGGACCCTGTACTTGGCCTTGTTGAAATTCCTGAGGTTCCCATGGATCCACTGCTCAAGCTTGTCCAGGTCCTTCTGGGTGGCATTCCACCCCTTTGGCATGTCAGCTGCACCACTCAGCTTGGTTCATTTGAAAACTTACTGAGGGTGCACTCAATTCTTTAATCTATGTCATTGATAAAAATGTTGAACAGCAGTGATCCCAACATGGACCCCTGAGGGAAATCACTGGTCACCAATGTACATCAGGACATTAAACCATTGACCACTACACTCTGGATGAAACTGTCCAAACTGTCCAACCAATTTCTCATCCACCAATTCCTCATCCACCAAGAAGTCCATCCATCAAATATATATCTCTCCAATTCAGAGAGTAGGATGTTGTGGGGACCAGAAATCCAGATATATGACCTCCACAGCTATCAAGCAACTATCAAGGAATAGATCTATTGTCACGATGCTTGGTTGATATTGGGTCTTTGATATTACCACTGGCAAGACAGGACTTACTTTTCAAGAATAATTTTAGATGGGAATGTTTCTTTTTGCTTGGAGTGAACTTTAGATACGAGGTGAGTATTCTGCTTTACAACGGCATGTTTGACAAACTGTCTGGCTGAGGCATATATGTATTTATTTCTGTGAGATTGTTATGTGATTTCCTTTAATTGGGTGGAATTATCTTGTTGCTAGATCACAGTAACAGCAAAGGTGACTCAAGTTCCCTGTGAATTTTTCTGTGACAGAGTACCCTAGGTAATTCAGGAAAAGTCCGGCCCAGCCGCATCCCACAGCTATTGTGTGATTGTTATTGAGTCAACAAAAGGGTTGACCCTGAGTGGAAATTACATGAGGCCAAGATAAACTTATCAGTCTCAATAACCTTCACACTTTTTTTCTTCCTTCCTTCTATTTCAACTCATGCTAGTTTCACTCTGTGAATCTGTAGCACAGATGCCTTGTGAGCCATTGTGACCTTCCTTTCCCTTTCTAAATCTCATTAATATATTTCTTCCTCTATCCAAAATGTTATAAACTCTGTGAAACTTGCTACAACAAGCTCTCAGAGAGGCCTCACTGCATTTTGGTTTCATAAAGGATGGCATAGATACCTGCAGGACTATAGGATGATGGAGAATGGCACCTTGTAAGGCTTGTCACCTCTCAGAAACTAAAGCTTGATAGAGACCTACAGTTTCACTGTAAGTGTCATGGGTCAGGCTCTAGGTTAGGGCAGATTACTTCACATTTGTCACTCCAGATCTCAGGTACTGTCCTCTGAAGTATAAAAGACAGCTTAGCTACTCTAACAGCTGCTCTAACCTCTGCTCTACACGTATCTGTGATCCTCTCTTGCCTTGTGAGCCCTCAGGCTACTTCAAAGCATTAACCATTGTCATAGACAGCAATTATTTCCAGGCTTCAGCCACTACCGTATTTTCAGTGAAGACAAAAGGGAATATTTGCAAGCCCAAACTAACAGTTCACAAGGACCATGGCCATTTTAGCAGCTTGACCTGAGGTTAGGGCTCTAAGTAAACTTAATTGTATTTACTCATGCTCTGGTATGAATGATTATGCTGCACCACAACTGGCCACTGGTCTTCCTAAATCACAGCAGTATCAATTGCCTGAATCTTTCACTAATGTTGCAAACACTTCAACAGGTAAATTCAACATCAGCTATAAAACTATTTGGGTTTGAATTATCCAAGGACTTCATAGATGGTCCATTAGCACATACCACAGACTGTTCACTGTATTCACTATTTTAAAAAACCAAATACCCTGAAATGGAACAATGAGTTTTGTAGTCTTCAGTAACAAAAAATTTTGTTCAAGAGGCCCTTTGAACAAAAAAAGGGATGCAGAAATGAAGTTAGAGATAGTTCTACCCACCCTTTTCCCTTTCAGCTGACAGTTCAAGCTCCACACCAGGAAGCAGGCATGTGCCCAGGGCTAACTGTGCTCTGCAACACTATTTAAACACTGCCCTTGGAAGAGGTGCTGTCTTTGGGGAATGGCTGTCAAACTAAGGTCATGTCTGCACATCTCTACTATTTTCCTATGGTTCACTTTTATTTAAAGTATATGGAAATGGATGCCAACATTGTTATTTACATTTCCTCTATCTCTGCTAAACAGTTTATTCTGTTAAAGATTCTATTTGTGACCTTTCTGACTGCTACATTTACCACAGCTATATGCTAATCTACAATATTAAACATCATGTTTTGTTGAAATTTCTGGACATCTAATGCACAACATTCACGACATTTCAGAACTAAGTGATTAAATAGGCAACAATCTCTAGAACGTAAATAACCCCAAGGTTTCTTATGAATTTACCTGTTTCTTATGAAGTTAGTGGTGGATTCAGCAATGCTGGGTTAATGGTTGGACTCAATGATCTTAGAGGTCTTTTCCAATGTACATGATTCTATGATTCTAGTGCAGTCCTTTCTCCCACACCACAGTACAGATCATGGCAATTCATTTCCAGAAACTCTTCCTGCTTTCCTGACAGTAGAAATGCTGCTAACATCTATATTGATTTTTATTCAGTTCCCTTCTCCATAGACAACAGTGAGATCTACACTTAAAATATAAATACACAAACACATTTTTAAAGTATGTTTGCTCTTCATTTAAGACTGCTTTACTGCAGATTCACTAGGCAGTTCAGGATCTGAATTGGGTTTGGTTTTTTTGTGATTTCCTGCAGCTCCTCAATTTCTCTCAAGACAAATGCAGTGTTTATGTCTCGTGTTTTATTGGGTAAGTTACATTGTACTGACAGCCTATTGTCCATACTACTTGTCAATGGACCCTGGTAATTTATTTTTTCTCTCTTTTTCTGTACCTGAGGCAAGTTTAGCTGAGGACTGTGCTAGATGGCTCATAAAAATTCCATTACAGCAGCTCCCAAGGTGAAGGAGTCTCCATGAGGCATTTGTCATACAGGCCCCCTGAAGATCAGAGACTGTGACTAGAGAGACAAAAAATGCCCCCAGTGTGAAAGCAGATGAATCAAAAATCTTGTTCTGAACTTTTCCTGTCATACAAGCAAACATCAGCCAGAGTAGACAGGTGGGTGCAGTGAGAGCTGCAGGAGAAGTGCAAGCTGCAGCTGTGCTGGTGCTCTCCAACAGCCTAGCAGAGGGGAGGAATTCATCGAGATTAGTTTCTTCATTAATTTCCTTTGTAATTCATTGTAATTCCCATTGTAATGGTAAGCACTCTATAGCTTTCACAAAGAGATCTCAATTTAGTATATTTAAGAACAGGGAATGGAAGTGAAAATCAAGGAGTAAGAATGTCCAGATAGAATGAATGCATACAATTTATCCATGTCATCTGTACCATGAGTTCACTCATGCAAAGTATAACCATCCATGAAGGGCTCAACCCATGAAGAACACCATCCATCAGAGCTCCAGACTCCAGTATAACACAGTTTGTCTTGGGGAATCTGGTTTCTTTCTTGATTAGAGCAACATGAACAGAAGCCTAACCTTTCTCAGAGAGTGATATACCTTTCAAACTTTCCTTCCCTGTTTCCTGTTCTTTCTGAGTAATCAGAAAATGCTTAAAAATAAATAAGACAAGTAAATTCAGAATTTAGAGCCGATTATATTATTTTCTCAATCTCTGTTGAAGTTCCAGAAATTAAAAGGTCCTATAAAAGCAAAGACTACATTGAGGTTTTGTTATTCTCTAAGCCATTTTCCCCTGAATCTGTGAATGAAGACCTCATGAAAATTAGTGGAGATATATACATCTAACAACACTAAGGAGAAAGCCCTGCTAATCCCTCATGTTTTTGACAATATTAAAATTACAAATTTTCAATTTTAAGTTATTTTCTGATTCTATTAATGACTAACCTCATAACCTGTGACAGCTACTTTTTTTGCATGACAAGCCCAGGCTGCTGAGGGAACATTTCCAGCCTACATGGATATTAATCTTTTTTTTCTTCTAATTTGTTATCAAATCAGTTATACAGAAAGATATTTGAAATCTGACTCAGTTTCTTTAACAACTTAAGCTCCAGTAGAAGATGTGAATAAAGGGATGGATAGCTGAGAAGTGGGTAAATCAAGGTAAACTGATTTCAGAAAAATATCACAAACTTGTATGACTCAACACTGCAAAGGCAGCATAAAGCTACCCAGCAGCGATTCCGCCCCCCTCCCCCCCCCAAATTATGATGAGCAATTTTATCAGTTTTCGAATCTCTACCTTTTAACCTGCTTGCTTTTACACAGCTACTGTAGTGTGACTAGTCTATGCCCCTCTGCCCCTCTGCCCATGACTCCATGGTGTAGATACTGGATACAATGAAAAAAAAAAAAAAA